>CM052084.1:1578587-1632795 GCA_028453745.1 Agapostemon virescens
TATTTATATATGTACGTGTTAAGTTGCCTCGTTTAACGCTGTTTCGTTTAGCGCTGGAACTTATTGGAACGTATCCCTCGCGTTAAGCGGGGTCTTAGTGTACATCATTTTAGAGTATTACTGTTACAGTTATACATATATTCCGAGTCGTCCAATTTATTCCAGTTTTTAGATTCATAGCATGAGCTTCTTCTTCCTTATGGTCTTTCGAAAATAGTGGCGCGAGAATAATATTCTCTTTTTTGCGGTGAACGTGTAGTCTATTCTATTACAATGTCTATTTAGTCTATTTACAATGTAAAAATTTCAACAATATTTAATTATTATTTAATGGCCAGAAAGTCATTATTTTAAACATGCAGAAATCAAAAATACATTTACACTACGTCACATCTCCAGTGGCAGCTAGTAGCTAATTATTTTTTTATAATATAATAAATTCATTCTTCGCAATAACATCAAAATGAACATTAAATATAACTGGATTAGTATTTAAAAACTGAAATTAAAATAACTGATAAAAGTAGTTTCACATAATTCAAGTACATACTGGGTATACTTGACTCTATCATACATTGTTTAATATAAAAAAAATAGAAAACTGTAAACGACGATTTTAATTTTCAATATTGTTCTGAACGTCAAAAGCTTGTAACTATGTTCAAAATTAATAAATGTTGCAAAAAAGAGCGTATGGAATCATAGTTCACGTGTTCTACTAATTATTGATAAAAAGATTGTTATGTATAGCGATATTTTTATAAAATGACCTTTTTCCGCTTTTTAGGTGTGAATAGTCCATCTCGCGACAGTACGAAAAGCTGTTAATCCTTTGACTACTTTTACTACTTGTAAACATTCTGTACGGTAAATATTCAGTCACGACCTACACTGAAAATGGCGACATTTTTCGGTAGGCGTACATTTCTGAGAAAACATATAAAAATAATTCAATCACCGAAGTCCACTATATTAAACCAATATTATTTATTTATTCGTAGTCTGCGCTGAATTGTTAGAGAACATACTAAAAATTAATATTTCTAGCTTTTTAACGGGCGCCTCTCGCGTCGGCGGATCAAAGTAGGTTAAGCGTCTGTAGGAGCCTGCAATATCATAAGAGCGACGTTTTCAACCGCCTTTAACCCTTTGCACTCGAAACAATTCCACTCCAAAATCGAAACAATATTTTTATCTGTAATAAGTGTCACTGTAGATAGTTCATTTCCTTTTATTTATATGAAATTCTGAAATACGTTTTTTTATATGAAAAACTCTGACTCGTACGTAGAACTTCAACATTTTTATCGATTTCTCAACTGCAAATCTAGCAATGTAAAAGTTGTTTAAATAATAGTATGGCAAGTTTTATTGTCGCCTTAGAGGAGCCATTCGAGTGCAAAGGATTAATCCTTTGCTCTACGATTTATTTTATGTTTACAGTGATTAGGATTTATTCGTAATAGATAATTTGCTAAAAGAAAAAAGAAATTTATAACTATTGTATACGTATGTGTTCTCCAATGAACGTACATTGCTGATAACCAAATAGAACATAATTTCAATTTTGAACAGTAATGATAAACTAATAGAACTTTATTTCAATTTTATACATTAATGATAACCAAGTAGAATATTATTTCAATTTTATACATTGATGATAACCAAGTAGAATATTATTTCAATTTCATACATTGATGATAACCAAATAAAATATTATTTCAATATAAAGAAAATTAACACTGGATTTACGAAATACTAAACGCAACTATTGGGTTGTTCGGAAAGTAATTTCGTTTTTTCCCGACAGAGAATTTAATTGTATTTTTTTGCAACCAACTTCACATTTAAGTCGCATAATCATTATATGTTTTGAGAGCTGATATAGCAAGGCTTGTGTGTGATAAAGTCCAATTGATTCTACGCAGTAGTTTTTGGTTGGTGCCCTTTTAAATATGGAGATCATTAAGCAGCATTTTCGTCATATTTTACTTTTTTACTATAGAAAAGGTAAAAATGCTGTTCAAGCCAGAAAGAAATTAACTGATGTGTATGGAGAAGATGCGTTGACAGTACGCCAGTGCCAGAACTGGTTTGCAAAATTTCGATCCGGCAATTTTGATGTCGAAGGTGCACTACGTTTTGGTAGGCCGGTTGAAGCTGATAAAGACGCGATAAAGGCATTAGTTGATGCAAACCGGCGAATAACAACACGTGAGATCGGTGAGAGGTTAAATTTATCAAATTCAACTGTTTATGACCACTTGAAAGGCCTGGGTTTAACCTCGAAGCTCGATATATGGGTTTCCCATGTTCTCACGGAGAGAAATTTGTGTCGTCGCATTGACGTCTGTGATTCGCTTCTCAAACGTCACGAAAATGATCCATTTTTGAAGCGCATCATTACTGGGGACGAAAAATGGGTTGTATATAACAATATCAAACGCAAGAGATCATGGAGCAAAAAAGATGAACCGGCTGAAAGCATTTCCAATGCCAATATCCATCAAAAAAAGGTGATGCTATCTGTTTGGTGGGATTTTAAAGGAATCTTTTTTTTTTGAGCTTTTAGCGGATAACACAACAATTAATTCAGAAGTCTACTGTCATCAGCTGGACAAACTGAATGATGCACTTCGACAGAAAAGGCCAGAATTAATCAACAGAAAAGGTGTAGTGTTCCACCAAGATAATGCGAGACCTCATACAAGTTTGGTCACTCGCCAAAAGCTTTTACAGCTTGAATGGGATACGATGCCATACCCACCATATTCTCCAGATCTGGCACCATTAGTTTATTATTTGTTCCGGTCACTGCAAAATTTTTTAGACGGTAAAATCTTCGCTTCAAATGAGGAGGTTCAAAAACCACCTCGATCAGTTTTTTGCCAGCAAAGACCAAAAATTTTATTAGTGTGGAATCATGCTACTACCAGAAAGATGGCAAAAGGTATTGGACCAGATTGGCCAATATATAATTTAATAAAATATTATAAGACGAAATTACTTTCTGAACAACCCAATATTTCACGTTCCTTTATAAAAATTATTAGAATATGTCTATCCAATTTTTTAAAGAATATATACTCACAGAAATAGGTCTATTGTCTCATGAATACAAATGTACAATCCTACTAATCGCAAATAAGAAATATTAGAAACCTAGTTTAATTAACTTATATTGACACATTGAGCGCCGGCCCGCGATAATGCAAGTTTTGTAAGTCTGCCACTTGAATTGAATCAGAAAGCTTGAACGATTTTGTTTCTATTAAATTGTATACGACGAATATTCAATCAAAGTATACTATTTTACAGAACTATATAAGGTTTTAAATATTTTCTTTAGCTACGCGTTGTTCAGAAACAAGCAAAAGAGCTTATAATTAATTGAATGGCTCATATGTCGCGGGCGCTCAATGTGTTAAGTCTGTTAAAATTGTTGTTACAAGTATTGTCAAGGATTAACAGTGTTAGTGAGCGTTACTCTGATCACATGTTCCACCGCACTTGTAAGGTGGTGTGAGAAAAAGAAAAGGCGATCTTCAGAATGATCAGATTAGTAGACCAACTTTAATAGGAAACTTGTAGTGTAACATCCCGTTCCTCGGGGTCGCGTATTCGAACGGAGTTGTAAGTTCCTGTTAGTGCGATTGCGTTTGTAAGACGCAAAACGGGTGGCAATTTTCGATATCTGAGTATGCGACGAGCGATTCGCAACTCTTCTTCGATCTTCACTGAATTTCTGCTCATACTCCACAAATTCTTATATCTTTCTACGTGTGTAATTTTTTCCCGCGTTAATAGATTTCGGTGAAATTTTCAGCACGTATATAACTAGCGCAGTTCTGGAAAACGGATATTTTAAATTTTTATTACGAGTTGAAATAAAAATATTTTTAAAAATGTCTTTTCTACTGTCCCACGTAATTTCTACCAATTAGAATTATTTTAAAATAATTTTTGCATATCATTTAGTAAATCAAAGCTTCTAGTTGTTCCAGAAAAGTCAAGTCGTTTGGTTCAATTTTGAAAATGTTATTTAGATTTAAAGAGTGTCCGAATACTTTCGTGAGCCACTGTAACTGTTCAGTTGAGCCACTTAAATAGTATTCTTCGGACGCATCAAATTCCATGTTATTTGTACGTCAAGAGGTTAAAGGACGAACTCTAATAAAGCGGTGTCCCAAAATCTGGTTAAAATATTAATTTAAACATCTGGCATGTCAGATGGACGGTTCCTCAAACATAACGGAACTCAGGCGTCCGTACCATAAACCTTTTCAAACGTTCAGAGTTTCTTTAACCCTTTTATTGCCGAATGACGATATATCGTTGCGTATCCGATAGCGCTTTACTATTCACATTGCAGGTGAACTCTATCTCAAAATAGATTTATAAGACGTTATAAATGATTTAATTTAATTGCAAAACAATTTAAAAAATTGTTTTTCGGTTTAACTTGTTGGAACGATATATCGTCGTTGGGCACTAAAAGGGTTAAAGAAACATTAACTCTGGCTTCCCTTCAGTTACGCATAAATCTTTCGCTTTTTACTAAAGATTTCCATGGAGGGGAGCAGTTGATGAACGATGATATATCGTTGCGTATCCGATGTCGCCTTAGTATTTGCATTACGAGCGAACTCTATCTCAAAATAAACTTATAAAACGTTATAAATGGTCTAATTTCATTGAAAAAGAATTTTAAAAAATTGTGTTTGGATTTAACTTGTTAGAAAATAAGATTCGCTCTATGAAGGTTCTGGGGTAAGTGCCGTTGGGTTGAACAAAGTCCGCTTACCAGCAGTCATTTCTGTCTACCCTACTGCGTGGCCAGATCCTCAAGTAACCGAATCACTAAATTTTGGCAACGCGAATCACGAAAATATAATATTTATACTTCTTACTACATGATCTACATAAAGCTGTAATCACATTATTCTTACGTGAAAATATTGTTTGTAAAAGAGAAACTTATTTCTTTGATTTTCATAATGTTTTAAATTAATGTTATTTGTATGATTTTCAACAAATATTTCAGTACAATTGGCATTACTTTATTCTTTCTTTATTTCGTAATACGTTGCTTTTTAAATTTTGGTAAATATCTTTCTTAGTCTGGTTTTTATGAGCTTTCTTCCAAACCTCAGCAAATTCGTTAAATTGGCCCGGTATTGTTCGCTCGGTACTAAAGGGGTTACATTTTACCGACCAGCGAGTATTTCAGAATTTTTCAAGGCTCATTGTTTATGATTGAAAACTTTTCAATGGATCTCTCAACGCTGACAGCAATTGTAATTTTATTGTAAATCAACATGATATCCTCAGTAACGTTATCTAATAATTTGGTTAAAAATTAATATGTAAAAGCAATTTGTTAGGCTTCATTTTGCTACAGTGCAACTATTGAAAGGCCTAATAATAGGCTTTCGGTCGGAAAAATGTTAAGACGATCTTGGCGTCTTAACAATCTTAATTGTGTTTGGAGTAGTCGCGTTTTTAAAGAAAATGCGCCGTTTCCTATACCCGTCGATTTGACGGGTGTCCGTAAAGATAGGCACACAAAAATCTCCGTAAATCTTGTGTTAAAAACTCATCGATTGGATGCAAAATCTGTTTACCTTTCCCCTGGTCCAACAACATCTACGATCAACCATAGCCTGGCACGCCGTGTCCTGTGGCTGCGTTCTATAATTCCAATCCACTTTGCTTTTATGCAAATAAAGCGATAGTATCGGCACATCGGTAATCTCAGTCTCGTGTCCACCAGCCTCCAATAACAATACTTTCCAATCCGGATTTTCCGTAAGTCGATTGGCAACCACACTACCAGCCGACCCACCTCCAACCACGACAAAATCATACTCTTTCATTAAATTCTTCGTTACCCTCGGCTGATGTTCTGGATCCATTAGATCGTAATTAAAATATGCTAGCGCCGCAATCAATATTGGAACTATGGCCACTTTGCCAAGAAGCAACGTAGCGGCCTTTATGGCTACCGTGGTCGCTGTCACGAGCCCCATGGTTCTGCTATATTTATTTAAAAAATAAAGATAATCGTCCGCTCAAAATATTTCCTCTCTCTTGAATATTATTCTATTAATTTAGTCAGCAAGGAATAATATATTTTGTAACAAATACACCTTTAACTGTTTGTTGGGAACATTCAATCTATATGATATTTTATTTTCTCATTGCTAACGTGATCTTTAATATTATCGAAGTAGAGCTTGACAGTGTGCAGACAGATTTAGCTAATAGAATTGTTCAAGATAATTAGTTAAATGCTTGTTAAAGGTGTCTTTAATTACTTGAAGATTTCCAAGCGTCTACAGTGGATTTATTTTGTATTTCGTCGCGGAGTTTCAATTTTCAGATTATTTTATTCTCTCTTTCGTAAAATAATTGAAAAATGTTAAGGTTCTATGACATTTTATGACTCTACGACATACGACATTCGATTATTGCGCGATGGTCGAACGAATGGAGCAAGTTTCCAGAAAGTGGTAGTAATCTCATGCCGGATAAATATCGGTGCGGTGCCGGCAGTGGGTCAAGTCATTATAGCTCTTTGTCTTCGGATGTAGAACAAGTGGACGATTTTCGTAGCTCCTGATTGGTTCTCTCCGAGCCATAAAAAGGGATCAACTTGCATCTGCGAGAATGTCCTTAATGCGGTTTCGTGGAGGCAACGAACTGGAAGTACCGGCTTAAGTCAACCGATGATTCCTTTTATGGCTTCCCGAGGGCATCTGTAATAACAGAGAACATGCATCGTGAACAACAGAGGGGAAAATTGTTTTCTGATTTCTGGAGAAACTTTTAAGGTCGTTACTGCTCATCGCAGTAACATCGCGGGGAAACTTCTGTCACTGCCTGCACATACACTCTAGGACAAAAATAAACACACCTTATATTTTCCCATATTTTGTGTTAAAACCTGATGAAGATACATATTTTCTTTTACTGATAACTCAGACCATGTCTGTGAATACAATTTACAAAATACCGTCCACAGCATATACTTCGACAGGATTCTAACACAAAATGTGTAAGTATTATTGTTCGCAAGCGGGACAAAATGATAGGACACGTAGTAAATCTATGATTTCCGGTTATAACGAAGTTCGCGAATTGCGCCCTCTATAGGCCCGTGTAACTTTCAGGTCACATATCAATTTATCGACATTTTACCAAGTAATTATAGTTTTTTTTCATGAGATGGCGCATAAATCTTAATTCTATAACGTTGCCAAGCCAACCAATATTAATATTTATGACCGTTGCTAGGCTCATCAACCTGAAATAACAAAATAAATGCTGTGCAAACTGTCTGCAGTAAAAATAAGCGAAACCATTTGATCCAATTGATGTTATTTGTGCTTTTGTCAGTGATTACCAAACTAAAAATAGTGCACACAATAGCTCTGGGTTCGTATATCAATAACAACCTATTTGTTTGCATTTCAATTTTCAATTTGTTACTGTTGTTTTACGATACAGTTTTGTAACTTTGAGGTTACAGTGGGCTATTATGGCAGATTTCGGTACATTTAGGATAAAGCTTGTGCTGTCTCCTGTTTTCAGATTTACACATCATATACCTAAAATATGAATACAAAATCAGATAGAAATATCAGAGGAATTAGAATTAGACGCATTGGCGGTAATAGATCAAATGATTCCTTATTAGATTCCGAGTCCGATGAAGATGTAAAAGTATTTCCCCGATGACGGATAAATGTCATTGACAGTGACGAAGAATTTAGCACTCGATCCTCGTCAGATGAGGAAGATGCAGGACCACAAAGAATTGTTTGGCAACCACTATCCCAGGTGAATAATAATAGTTGTTATCGTTCTTGGAAAGGAGATTGCCCTAATGTCCCCGAAGCACCCCATTCTCCTGAGACCTATTTTCGAAAACTATTTGACAAGGAAATTATAAGCAATATAGTTGACTATACCAATATGTATGCACTGCAATGTGATCCAACAAAGAGATTTCAAAAATAAAATGTTTAATGTCAAGTGCAAATTGTTTTATGCAATTTCACGCTTAAGCTTTTACGCAGAGAAGTGCAAACTTTATAGGCCGTTGTTACCTGAAAGTCACATAGTGAATATATTGCAATAAAATTGTTTAAATGGAAAAATTTCTTTTTATTTGCATATATAGGTTTATAATTTCTGATTTTTCGTTCCCCCAATTTTTTTGCATTAAAAACAAAAATTCGGCCCATAGAGAGTTAATAAAGTCCGTGATATTATTTCGTGTTGTATATTTGTTCAAAAGAGGCGAAATATTATGAAGAATGGGTCGCGGAAAAAGATTGAACGCGTGTGAAATTGACGCTGATACACGTATGTTGACTTTAACAATTTACTTTAATAATTAGTAATACAATTGAGTATGGTACGCGAAGAGAGAAGCGCGAAAGCCACTATAGTGGCGCTTCGTACAGAAAGATGACATCCTCGAAAGCCACTATAGTGGCGCAGAGTGCCTAAGAGGTTAAGGAACAAATAAACACGTACGCCACCGGAATTGCTGGAGAGAAGTTTATTTTTCAGCAGGATAATGCCGCAATGGACGCTGCAAAAGTAGTAAAAGAGTACTTTTCTTGAGCAAAAATTCGCGTTTTAGATTGGTCAGCAAGGTCACCCAACCTTAACATTATTGAAATTTGTTGGGGAAATCTTGCCCGAGCTGTATATGGAAATGGCAAACAATTTGGAAATATTGCCGAATTAAAATATGTGTTCAAGATGAGTGGGAGCAATTAAAGCAAAAAACTATTGTTGAGGCGTCCGTCCCGCAGTTCGGGGAGTCGGTCGCTCAAGTACAATGCTTTGTAAGAGCACGTACTAGCTCCAGCGCAAATTAATGGGAAGGAGCTTTATGTTGTTGAAATGAGACCCGACCAACTTGTACTTTTGGGTGGAAGTTTATTTCTGCGTATTTGTGTATGTACAAGCGTCAGCGTGAGCCGACCGATCGGATCTGATATATGTCGATACAGGAGCTGCTTATATACAAGTTTGGTGACCAAGTGTCGGCCAATGGTGTTTCGCTATTTTTGCCCTTTGTTTGGCGCGTCAGGGGTAGTGGGAGCGCGAGTTTTCCCAGCCGGCGGTGACGTAGACCCGGCCGCGGGTGTCGGCAGGTAAAAATTGTAGGTGTACTTGCACCGTTTGAAGCTACGTTGAAATAAGCTACGTTAAAATCAGCTACGCGAGCTTCAACAACTATTAAAAAACTCTATAAATCTTTGCCAGAGAGAACTATGGCTCTTATTAAATGTAAAGGACGAGCCACAAGGTATTAAGCATTAAATATCATTCGTTGATTTATTGTTATACATAATTTTAAGTTAAATGTTCTATCATTTTGTCCCACAATATTTTCTTAAAAGTTCTTTTGTTTTAAATAAAATTGTATAAACTGGCGAAATTCAATTCAATTTCATATGTGCATGTTTATAGAGATATTCTCTAAGAATGTATAAAAACAAAACCTTGGTTGTAATGTCAAATAAATAACAATTTTAAAGTGTGCTTTCTCTTTGTCCCTGAGTGTATTGTTACGAAGCACGTTCAAGTTCCGGTACCGACTAAATTATTATCATGTTATTTATTTTTGTCATAAATTTAGGAAATTCGCAATTTGATTATCGTAGCATGAGATATTAAATTTAGGTTGCCGATTTTAGGATTAAATTGCTTCATTTTTAACACGTTCCGTGCCAAGCCGTTTTTACACGACTTATTGTTCAAGCCATTTGATGTTTTGACTAAAGATTGATATATTATCACACAATATTTCATTACATCATCAATCCATAAATAATTAGTTTCTATGCTGCATTTTCTGTAATGTTTCATTCTTTCGGTGGAAATATATTTTACAGAATTAAATTTATTATAAAATATATGTTTTCAGCACATTAAATAAATACGTCTGCGTTACCATTTATGGTACACGTGTCCTGAAGGTCAAGTTTAACGTGTACCATAAACGGCACACGTGGCCTGGAACGTGTTAACTAATTAGAATTATTAAGAAGAGAAGGAAACTTCCGTTCGGCTTATGAGTCTGTAAATTGCTTCCGAAAATTACGATTTTGCAGAAATATACGTATTCTAGTCATTATTAATGTTTTAAAATTATAACAAATTTACTTAAGTAAAATATCGTTGACAACAATTGGAATCTTTCGATTTTGTATAAATATCTGCATGCTATTCATTTCTAATGTTTTAATATTATGACAAACAATTTCCTGAAATAAAATATCATTGAATACAACTCAAGGCTACCAAGATTAATTGTACTTGTATTACGAAAAAAGTTACATTTATAATGTTATAATAAAGATTCCTTTCAGTGCAATTTCACCGTCTTAATAAAATCCCAATATTTTTCGATGCTTCTTTCAATTTTTCTAAACCTATTATGCAATATTTAACACTTCTATATTTAGTGAAACACTATGCATTACTTGAAAATTTAATTGAAAATCATTGAATTTTGGAATACACGTTGAATTGAAATGTATATACTCAACTACGCGGTAAGGTGGTCATCTACGAAATTCCTTGCAACCTAAATAAATGAAAAATACAATGTAACAATCTTTCGTTTGCCACTTTGTTTGCCAGAAAGTTAAGTTACAAAATTTCCTAAACGTAACTTTTTACGGAAATATCAATTAATTTAAAGTTTCATCGAAATAAAAACCGGTTATTGAAAGGTGTTGTACAACTTGTTCGCGATAAAGAGCATACAAACCGTGAACAATTACTGAAAAGAATTTTATTTACATTTCAACAACGGTGAAATTAAAATTCATTGACACCGGTTCGTGCTTTTGTGGTACGGTGAGCTATTGAGAAGAGTGATGTTCATACAATGGGAGGTACTCGGATGGTACATCCGAAAGACCTTGCTCAATATCTTTTATTGCTTGTATGCGGTTGTTCTTTATTGAGTCTTCACATTTTGTACATGCTGTCCGTCTCGTCACAATTTGTGTTGTATTTCCAATATTATATTACATAATATATAATAATCTAAAGGCCTCCGTCTTTCATGAGCAACAATGAGTGACAGTTTTAGTAAATTTAGTAAACAAATTGTATTATTTACAAGTGCAATATTTCCTTATCGAACTTCTAAAACAGATTGTATTATTTACAAGTGAAACGGTTATTATATAATAATATAAGAATATTTCCGTTAAACCCTTTGTTATGTAGAGAAAATATTGGTGTAATAATAATTAAGGGTGTACACAGTCAAACGATATTCTGAATTTTATCGATATTTGGGCACTTCGAAAACTTCAAATATTAGCAATTTTTACAATTTCATTAATTGCAACAAATAAAAATATTGTTACAAAATGTACACAGGATTGTTCCTCAATCTTTTGTTAAATAGAAACAAAATATTGTTCTACGAAATCTCGAAAAATCATATAATCATAAAACATTTTCTTTAAAGACTTTTGATCAATTAAAAAGTCACGAATAGCTTTCGTAGCTGAACCAAATTCTTTTTAAACAAATAAAAAAGAATCAATATGAAACCACACTGGGATAGTAACTTAAGTCTTAACTCCACTAAAATAAATAGCGTCATGTAACTGGTGGTAAAACAGGGGTTGATTAATTCACTATTCTCGAAAACAAAGTTTCAAATGAAACAGTTTTATTCTATAGTTTCGATTTAATTTTTAAACACCAGCTACAGAATACTCAGTGTACTATTTCTCTTCATCAATAGTAAACTGTGATTGGTTAGGTAGCAAACATGAGAGGAGTACGTCTTCTCAAAGAATTGACATACTTAAATTTTTTTAAATCGAGGCCCTAAACAAACAATCGTTATATAGTATATTTTTGACTTATTTTGTTATAAACGATATGCTCATATGAAATAAATCGTTCAAGTTATATGGTGCGTTGTATTCTTCTTTTTGAAACATGTAAGATTGTAGGAATTTTATCTTTGATTTTCGAAAGCTGAGCGTATGGGAAAACCTCGTGAATGTTTATACGTTTCCGTGATTCATCAAGGGAAATTTTGGGCAATTCATAGTACAAAAAAGGGGCTCGTTAAGGAATACCTATGACCATACTCTTAATCAGTTTGATTGAATTTGCATACGAGATATTTCGGTAGATTTCTAGATAGCCAAGGAAAGTGTGTCTTTTGATGTCTTTGATGATTGCACAGATTTATATCTCCAGTATGGTGTTGAGAAGTAGCTAATGGTCAATTATCGAAACTTGTGGTAAAATGTTTCGTAAAACTTTGTCACGGTTTTTGAAGTCTTACGTGAGCCATTTATATTAATTTTATTTGATTCTTTTTTGTTAGTGTAATTAGTTTGGTACTCTGTCTTTTCAATCCATACTCAATTAATAATAATATTTATTCAGAAAAATGTTTAAGAATTGCTCAGTTATTTATTGCAGCACATAATTTTATCATTTTTATACGTAAACTTTCCCCTCCATAACCTGCAATTTAGGGAACTGTTTTCAGAACATTGACGTGATTGATTGTTAAATAAAAAAAAATAAAACTACCTATCTTGTAAATCTTTTATTACTAGATTTAGCAAAATTTCCATGTTTATTATTGTTATTATATTCCATTTCCATGGTCGTTAAGCATGATAAGTAGACTGCAGATTTTATACATTTATCATATAAATGATTTATATTTACAAGAACATCAACATATTGTCTCCAACTTATTAAGATTGTTAACAAATAAAACAAAGTGATGTATAGTTATAGATTTTGTGTAATCGATGTCGACTATTTTTGTTTTGCATAAAATGCTGCAGTTTAATGATAAGAAGTACTTGTGATACGAATAACAATAAAAATAAAATCAAAATCCCAGTAATTTATATTAATACGTACATTTTTCTAAAAAAACCAGAATAATTATTTTCCTACAATTCAGGTAAAAAATTGTACTATGCATAACGGTTTAAAACCTCACTATTACTATCAGAATGGAGCCTCCTAACGCGTATGATATATTTAAATATATCATTTTTGTCCACATGATTTTAGGAGTCGCACGAACTTGCTGGAGAATGTTTTCAGCGTTTAAAGTAACCTTGAAATGAGTAAAACAAAACTGGAATAAATAAAACAAAAAGTGGAGTAATACGCTGAATAATGTGCATTGTTTCTTAAAATTCCCTAAACAATACAAAAACTCATATCAATGTTGCAGAATACATAAATACAGACATAACTTCCATCTAACAGTATATAAAATTAATAATAAAGAAAAACTAAAAAGTTATCGTCAGTAATGTTACAATTTTTACGTGACTGGTGGAACTAATCGATTTGGCAAGTGAAAAAAGTAATAAATATAAATTCAGTGTTTGAATTTTGAAGTTTTTTATCACAGTAAAAGATAATTATTAGATATTTTTATTACAGATTTTTCATTAAAATGAGTATTAATGGTTCTGTTATAATATATTGTTATTTGTTTTCTTGAGCCAGACTTTTTGTTGATAAATCGTATTGAAGAACGATCAAATGATTTTGCACATCCACATTATTATTAGTTTCACTCTTCTCGATTATAACGATATAATTTAATTTTTTTAAACCCACTGACAAATTGATATAATTGTTTATAATAATTCAACCAAAATACGATCTGGAAGTGATGTTAAAAAGTCTGAAGAAATATGTAGTCCATATAAGACTAGTGAAGTACAAAGTAGAAGTTAAAACATACTAAATTAAACTTTATTGTTAATAATAATTAATTTGACTTCACAAGTATTTGATTCTGCGACAATTAGACTGTGACTGACTAATTTATTTTACGTTAATTCTGATAAGACAGCACTAAAAAATTCACCTTTATCATTCGGCTCTTGCTAGTGCATTTGAGTTGCATTATTGAAACGATTTATATTAGAGTACGGAGTTAATTAAAATGGGCTCTGAAATAAATTATTTATTATTCAGTAGCCAAAAAATTTTTGTCGATTAATGATGTTAATCTTAATTATTAGGGAATGTTATTATAAATATAAAAATTTATGACTATATCAAGTGCTTTGACACTTTTTAAGATTTTTCAAAAAGTGGAGTTAATCAATTTATGCAGTGAAGGGCTCAAATAACTCCGGGGGTGTATTTCATATCTTCGAAAAGTGACTAATTATTCAATATTCGAGTTTAGATATAACCAAATTACATACATATTTAGTCAAACAATACGTTCTAATATAAGCATGGTAGATAATATTGATTACTTGGAGATTACAAATACTTCTGATTAACACTTTGACTGCCAAACTGGCAGCCACGAAATTTGTATAAAATCGAAATGAGATATTGACTGATATAAAAATTGAAAAAATAAAATGTATGTCGTAAAGCAGTCCCTCTACTTTCTTGTACTTTCTGTATAATTATCAACGTTGGTACAAATGAATATATCAATGTAAACATTTATTTAAAATCAGTACAAGTTATTCCGTCACCCATATATAGGTGACATATCAGTCAAAGTGTTAATAAGTTTTCGAATAATTCAGTAAAAGAGAAACATTTAGTTCAGTCTCAACGAAAGTACAATTGTGGTATTATTTATGATTTTTGTATGTGATGAAAGCGAATTGTTTCAAACAAACCATTTGAAATTTATATGCTAATTAATAGTTAAGAGTTACATGTTTACGTCGTTTACGTATAGTAATCTATCAATCAGTATTAAAATAGTATCGAGGAACAGCATGTTCGTTAATTATCTACGCCTCATCTCTAACATTGTTTACCACAATTGGCTACGTAATAGATTATTTAACAAATGAGTTGTTAGTGTATTCGAATATTCGCATCCTTGCAAACCTATTTATGGAAACGGTTACGTATATCCTATTGATCAATGCCAACCACATTATGGTTACAGAATTTAACTTAAAGATAGAAATTTGAAAGATATCATCTATTTTGTATATGTTTAAGTAAATACAGAGGAGAAGGTGTTTTTATAGGAGCTAAAATTGATTGTCCCGAATAAAATGATGATTTACTAGGTAAGACATTGAGTAATTTTATTGAATTAATGAGGAGAGATCGATGTTAGAATTCGCAACCATTAGCATTCAATGGTAAGTAATAATAGTAATGTGGACAACAACTACCACAATTTTTATAAACTGAGATTCTATTTCTAAGCAGCAATGAATTTTTTGTGAACACCTACATCTTGTAAAAGAATGGAAGGGAGAAAACTACAAAAGGAGATGGGAAATTGATGGTTTCTTTAAAACAATGAAACATGTAAGAAAATGGGTGGTCAAAAGTGAGTTCAATTCTACATTTTTGTGACTACAATTTTAACCTTTCGCACTCCAAACAATTTTAATTCCAAAGTTGATACATATTTTTGTCCTAAAATAATTCCATTTTACGTGGTTCATTTCTTCTTGTGCACATCAAATTTGTTACAATTAATCGTACGTATAACACTCCAATTTTTACTAACGTCTTAAATACAAACATTGTATAGCTCATATTATATATGTCAAAGCACTTGATATAGTCATAATTTTATATGTATAAAAACTTTCCCTAATAATTAAGATTAACACCATTAAAATGGCCTCTGCAATAAATTATTTATTATTCAATGGACAAAAAACTTTTGTCGTTTAATGGTGTTAATCTTAATTATTAGGGAAAGTTTTTATACATATAAAATTATTGCAGCGATTTACATTAGAGTACGGAGTTAATTAAAATGGCCTCTGCAATAAATTATTTATTATTCAGTGGCCAAAAAACTTTTGTCGTTTAATTAACTCCGTACTCTAATGTAAATCGCTGCAATAATGCAACTCAAATTCACTAGCAAGCGTTGAATGATAACGGTGAATTTTTTAGTGCCGGCTTATCAGAATTAAAGTAAGATAAATTAGTCAGTCACAGTCTAATTGTCGCAGAATCAAGTACTTGCGAAGTCAAATTAATTATTAAGAATAAAGTTTAATTTGGTATATTTTAATTTGTACTGTGTACTTTACCAGTCTTACACGGACTAAATATTTCGTCAGCCTTTTTAACATTACTTCCGGATCGTATTTTGGTTGAACTATTATAAACAATTATTACAATTTGTCAGGGGTTTTCAAAAAATAAAATTATACCGTTATACTCGAGATGAGTGAAACTAATAATAATTTGGATGTGCAAAATACTAAATCATCTGACTGTTCTTTAATACGATTTGTCAACAAAAAGTCTGGTTCAAGAAAACATATAACAATATATTATAGCAGAACCATTAATAGTCATTTTAATGAAAAATCTGTAATAAAAATATCTATTAATTACCTTTTACTGTGATAAAAAACTTCAAAATTTAAACACTGAATTTAAATTTATTACTTTTTTCACTTGCCATATCGATTAGTTCCACCAGTCACGTAAAAATTGTAACATTACTGACGATAACTTTTTAGTTTTTCTTTATTATTAATTTTATATACTGTTAGTTGAAAGCTACATCTGTATTTATGCATTCTACAATATTTATTTGAATTTATATTGTATAGGGAATTTTAAAAAACAATGTACATTATTTCATCCTATTTCTCCACTTTTTGTTTTATGAAGTTAATCGATTTGTGCAATGAATGACTTATATGATAATCAAACTTCTAGTATCTGCCTGTATTTTACAATCGTATGATATGTAAAACCTTCAATATCTCAGAAACGGAAAAAGCGGAATCCGAATCTTACAGTGATAATAAACGACTCATATATTGATACACGTAATGTGATCCTCGTTCAGATTCTGTTATGCAAATACATTCGCTGCTGACGTGTTTGACACTTAAGGAGAAATTTTGAATGTTACGTGACCATTTTAACTGCTTTACCAAATTAGCATTGGAATAGTAACACTAATAAGTGTTTGTCCTCGCTCGGATTAGACACAGTTATGAGGATATCCTTCCTCAAAGCCTGCAAAATATTTTTGACGAAGATCAGATTGAGGAACTATGATGTAACAGTCGAAGTTTTTCTTTTTATTGGAGTTTCCTATGTCACTAGTGTCGTAACAATGAATTAAGTAACAACCAATCATGTATTTTCAACATGTTACGACATGTTCAAATGACATACAATAACACAGCATTGAGTTTGTCTTCCCTTACAATTAATAGCCGTAATTAGACAGTGGACCTTTATGCAACATAAAACTTGTTTTATTTGAATTACAAGCAACTGGAGCGAAATGGAAATGTATTTTGTTTATTTCAATACGTTTAATAGTCTCGAGGTAATACAATAACATTTTAAAATTATTCTGATGTCTTTGCTGTTTCAAATTGCACCATTTTTATCATAAATGCAGAAAGTTCATAGTTTAATTATAATATTAACACGAATTTGTTCTCAATCCATACTTGTGACGATAAAATTACTGTAATTCAAGTTGTTCGAATTATTATACTTCTTTGCTTCTTCTGTTTCTGAACGCACACTTTGCAACTGAATTCCAGCAATAAAATAGTAATAACAGAAAAGTGAGAAATTAATGATTAAATTATCATCAAATAAAATTTACAAAATATTTTATTATAAATAATTTTATAATATATTAATATTTTTATATATATTAAAATATTATTATAAATAAAATTTACAAAATCAATTCTGCTTTTTATGAAAAATGTTTTCTTAAAATTGTTTCGCATTAGTAAATGCAACATTTAATGACTTTTTACTTATAATATATTCTTATCGAACTTCTAAAACAAATTGTATTATTTACAAGTGAAACGATTATTATATAATAATATAAGAATATTCCCGTTAAACCCTTTGTTAAGTAGAGAAAATATTGGTGTAATAATAATTAAGGGTGTACATAGTCAAACGATATTCTGAATTTTATCGATATTTGGGCACTTCGAAAATTTCAAACATTAGCAATTTTAATAATTTGATTAACTGCAACAAATAAAAATATTGTTACAGAATGTACGCAGGATTGTTCCTCAATCTTTCGTTAAATAGAAACAAAATATTGCTGTACGAAATCTCGAAAACTCATATAATCAAACAACATTTTCATTAAAAATTTTGATCTATTAAAAAGTCACGAATAGCATTCGTAGCTGAACAAAATTCTTTTTAAACAATTAAGAAGGAATCAATATGAAACCATACTGGTATTGTTTACAGTTTTCGCTTAAACGGAAGAAATAGATTTTTTTAACCAAAATTTGGAGGTTAAAAAATAAACAAAATGTGAATAGTTTCCCTTTGCAATTCTCATGATTAACAAGGAAGCATTTTAAAATTACATAAGCAGACTTTGATGTAACTCAAGTGAGACATAGTTCTCTGAACAGTATCTGTTACATGTTACAATAGACGACATATAATTCAATGTCATCGTTCGAAATTCCCTAAAACGTTTATACTAAATGTTTATACGTCCATAAAATAGTTCATTACGCATAATTATTGTTAAATAGCGAAAAAAGATCACACACCCGAGTTTACATACAAATAAATCAACAATAAATAAGAGAAATTGAAAATGGAAATCGAATTTTTAATACATTTTTTAAACATATAATTTTGTTGAACTTCGCTTACACGACTAAATTTTCCCTTCAAAACATAATATCAGAAAAAATCCAATTCTTTTCCAACTGTGGCTATCGAGATATTTCAAGAAATGTGATTTTGATCCCCAACTCTGAAGGCAGCTTTCATTCGTCCAATATGGACGATTGCCGATAAAGGAAACGCGTGTCTGAACTTCTTCGAAGAACTATACTCGCGTAAGTTTCATCAAAATCGGCTTATGTAACTTCTGTGTGTTTCCTTGTAAATAAAATACCAGCCGGACTGATTTAAATAAAGTATAGAGTTATCCAAAATAGACTATAGGAAACTTTTTTTAACACGTTGAATGCCACGGGGGTCACCGGTGATTGGCACCGTTACATCGTTTAAGAACGGTTATCAATAAATTAACAGCATTGAACATTAACGCAGTACTGCCAAAATTATCCAGATTATAGTACGAGGTGAAAACTTTAGTTTTTAGTAACTAACAATTTTGTTCAATAACAAAATTCGCGTGGCATTCAATGTATTAAAATAAGAAACATGATATTTTTAATTTTATTGGTTTTTTTTTTTATTTAATTATGGAGTATCGCCGATGACAATTGTGTGTGAAAGATCTGTCAAATGAGACTACCACGATCACGTTTGCCGACATCAATTCGAAAATCAAAATTTTCGATGACGTTTTGGCATATTTGCTTGCTTAATCACCAATTTCATTTTCTAATGTTGCTTTTCAAGTCATGAACTGTTGCTGGTTTATTAGCATAAACTTTGTTTTTCAAATAACCTCAAAGAAGAGAGTCCAATGGCATAAAATCACACTAACGCAATGGCCAATCCCAGTCAACATTCCTTGAAATTAATCGACCATTGAATTTCGATCGCAATAAAGTGATGGTTTCACGTGTTGTATGTAGCGTAGCTCCGTCTTGTTGAAAATAACCATTGCTTATGTCGATTCCATTTAATTTCACCCATAAATGGACCGTTTATTTTGAAAGTGGTGCAAATCCATTTTCTTCTGTTTCGAGAAAATTAAATGTTAACAGATCTGACAATTAAAAAATATAGGTTAATAATGTGAAGTCTGGGAATGTTTGTACTAATTTATCAATATGTAATTTGATTATATGAATTTCTTTTAGGCGAATTTAACTAAAATAATATGTATTTCCAGGCTACAAATGGACTTACACCACTTTCATAATTAGTCAATTGTAAATATCATTTAATTTCAATTTTGAAATAACAAATATCACTTAAAATATATCTGATATTAATCCAGTTTTGTTTATAAATAATAACAAGAAATAAAATAGAATTAGTATTTTTTATTTTGAACGTTAATTATATTTATATATTGTTAAACTTAACACAAGATATTGGTATTATTAATTATTTATGCTGTTTATGTGGCAGTGTTTTGAAATATTCATGATGCACAGGAGGTATATAAGGTAATAGCTGCTGCATATCCTTATATTTTTCGTATGTAATAGGTCTGGCATCGTGATACAAAGGCGCCAGGGCGATTTTTTCAAATTTTGGCGGTCTTCCCCAACATGTAGGTGATAAATTTAGAGTATTAAATTTTGTGTTCTCCATTGATGTTTTATATAAAATAGTATACGGTGCACTTTTGCAAAATCTCATCCAACATATTTGCAACCAATTTACTTTTTCTCCATTAGTGTTTCTTCTTATCTGTTTTTTAATTGCGTTTTGTAGATTTTTTGTTGAAACGAAATTCTCTCGTTTCATTTCGTGTAAAATAAATTTTGTTATGTTGTCTACATTGGTTTATAACGTTATAATAATCCTGTGGTGTGTACAGGAAATTCTTTTTTCGTAATGCCACTTTTTCTGTCTATGGAAATTGGACTAACACCACTTTCATAGTCAATGGCTACGCAATTTCTTTTACCGGCCAATTTTAAATTGAACAAAGCATAGGTATTTTTGAAGATACTAAATACTAACTAGTTATAAACAAAAAGTTTACACTAAATTAAGCATAAATTACGTCATATTTCATTTTTTTTAAATGGACTTACACCCCTTTCAAAATAAACGGTCCAAATAATCAATAATTATTTTATTATAACATGCACCGTTCACTGTAACTGCATTTTCATTCTTGTTTTCGAATAAGAATGGACCAATTACGCATTTCGACCATAATTCACACCAAACGGTAATTTTATTTGGATGAAGTGATTTTTCTTGAATGGGTCTTGGATTTTCATCTCTCCATATATGATAATTTTGCTTATCGACGTGTCCATCCAATGTGAAATGTGCATCATCGCTGAAGATGATGTTGTGTGAAAACAATTCATCGATTGAACGATGTTCTAACAACCCATCAGCGAAATTTCTACGATGCAAATGGTCACGCTCTTTCGATTCTTGTGTTAATTGAATTTTATAAGCATACAAATGTAAATCTCTATGCACAATTCGCCACAAACTGCCATAAGAAATGCTCAATTCTTGAGAACGACGTGAAATTGATGTTGATGGGTCAGTAGCAACACTTTCACGAACGGCAACAATATTTTCATTCGAACGAGCTGTTTTGGTCTGCCAGACTTTGGTTTATCATGAACAGATCCAGTTTTATCAAATTTTTCAACCAAATTTCGAATTGTTTGCTCGGATGGACGATTATGTACAGTGGCTCACAAAAGTATTTAGACATTCTTTAAATATAAATAATTTTTTTAAGGTTGGATCAAACGTCTTGACATTTCTTGAGCAATTAAATGCATTGATTTACTAAACGATGTGCGAAAAGGATTTTGAAAAAGTTGCAATTGGTATGAATTATATGATAAATAAAAACGGAACTTTTTAAATATTTTTTATTTGGGCCATGTACTAAAAATTCTAAAGATGCTTCTTGTAGACCTTTGATAGTTATACAAGCGTAGAAAAATTCATTGATATCGATTGACATGCGTACGAGCTACATAACAGTGAAAGTAATGGTGAAAATTACAATTTTTCACGATTTTTGATCAGTTTTTGTTTAAACACCACAAATTCTCACGTCCTTCTACTCGTGTCGTTTCTTTCTGCGTCAGTCGATTTCGATAAAATTTTCAGCATACGTATAACTAACATAGATCTGTAAAACTTATATTTTAAATTTTCTTTGCGAGTTAAAATAAAATTTTTTAAAAAATGCTGTTTGTATTTTTTCATTTAATTTCTATCAATTAGAATTACATCGAAATTATTTTTGCATATCATTTAGTAAATAGGTACTTCTAAATACTCCAGAAAAATCAAGTCTTTTGGCTTGATTTTTAAAAAGTTATTTAGATTTAAAGAGTGTCCAAATACTTTCGTGAACCACTGTATGCCGCAAAAATCATGTAATTACAATGGGTATTTCTTATTGAACAGTGAATTGCAAAACAAATTTTAGTAACTTTAACACGTTTTTCGATCGAGTACTACTTCATTGTTAAACTTGTCTATCATTGTAGGTTAGAAATAAGAGAAAGCAACAAGATACAAACATGGCGTTTGACAGACATTCTCATTCAATATCCTATAGGTACTTTTGGATAACCCCATCATCTACGGCAATCATCATTGACTACTCAGCAAAAAATTTACTGCATCGAATCATGACCGAATATATACCTACCGAAACAAGTTTGACATCCGCGGTGCTTGTTTCTCCTGTAACGCATTTCAAGATATGTCCTACATTTGCTCTGATTGAGAAATTGACAACTTTGACACTACAGCTAGCGCAAGAAGTCAAATTAATCTTTTCAGACTTTTCTTCCAATTATTGAAATTATACAATTGACTTGATATCAATCGATTGATCAAATTTCCTTATGTAATCAAAAATTGTAGTAAACATCACACAAAATTCGAATCAATTAACCCTTTACACTCCCAGAAATTTTAAGTCCAAAATCGAGACATTTTTTGACCTAGTATATTTCCTTTGTACATAGTTAACTTCCTTTCGCGTGCATAAAATTTATTACTGCTACTCGTACGTGCAAAACTTTAATTTTTCCCAATTTCTTAAATGCAAGCATAGTGATGTAAAAGTTCTTTTAGATAATAGTGTAACAATTTCTAGTGTCACTTTTCAGGTGCCATTGGAACGTTAAAGGTTAACCATTACTGGCTGGAGGGTTTTATTGTCCAAATAGTGTTCTACAGATTATGCATTACATGTCGGTGACCTATACATATATATTGTATTAAATACATTTGGAATTAAAGACACAAAATTAAAGACATAACTCAAGAAAATACAGGTATATATATATATAATAATTAAGACTAATTTTATCTTTAAAAAACATATCTCTTTCCATAATAACTTAATTAAATCTCTAAAAGGTTGTAAAGTTCCTATAAACATAACTTTATTAGGACCTTTTCGATTTTGAATATATCCTAATAACTTACACTCAAACACAACCTAGAACGACACAGCACTAAACTATACTAATATACACTGCTTTATAATAATGACAAAGTTAAAATTATTCAAAGCTTGTTTAACGTTTATGTGAATATATGTTTCAATGAAAAAGATTATATAAAAATTTTTCGTGCGAATATTTTTATAATTTGAATAATATTAGGTTCTTCGGAAATTAATTTCGTTTCCTTTTATGAAAATGGAACATGATATAATGAATAAATATTTTATTGAAAATAGAAACGAAATTACTTTCCGAACAACCTGATAGTATGGCAATTTTGAGTGTCGCCTCAGAGGAGGCATTAGAATGCAAGGTTTAAATCTCGTAATTTTTACAAGTCAATTTTAATCCTTTGCACTCAAGTGGTGACTCTGAGGTGCCACAAAAAATTAGCACACTATTATTTAAAATAATTTGAACATCGCTATCTTTATATTTCAGAAATTGATAAAAATTTAATTGTTGTAAGGACGAATAACAGTAAAAAAACCCTTTATACTTAAGGTGACAATAATTCCTGTGGAATGAAGATATCCTAAGTCAGATAAAATGCTCTGGTTTTCTAGTTAACAGATTGAATGCAGAGCCATTTTGCTTAGCTTTCGCGTCATATTTTATTTACCTTTAAACGGAAATAATGGAACTGTGCATAAGCAAAAAACTCGCTAAGCCCATTTGTGCTTTTCTGTTTTAATCGTATCTATTGAAATAGTGCGAATATTTCTTAATATTACATAAATTATCTATGACATATTAATTTGTAAATTTGATACCGTCAGTTCCCAGGGACTGACATAGCATTCAACGTGTTAAAACAGCTTCGAATGCAAAGGATTAATAATCTCGGTCGGTTTGGTGGTAGGCGCGTGTAGAGTCAGTGTAGATTCCGATTCGGCTCTGAGCAGCTTTTTTACGAAGAGCTAATGAAACGAGCGATTAAGATCATTGAGATCGAGCCACTTAGCACGCGTATCAAAGCGAGCTCCTTTAACGAGGACCATCGTCTAATTCAAGATTGCTTTACACACTGTCGACCACGGTATTTGGAGACAATAAATAAGAAACTCCGTAACGGTGATTCTCACTTGCATGTTAACCAGATTCATTCACCGACACAGAGAAGAGCGGCCCCGTCGATACGGCCTCTTTGCATTTACAACGAGGAACAGAGCACACGCGGAACAATTCGAAGTAATCTCGCGTCGTCCGCTGGTAGCTTTCTTCTTTCAACAATGCGAACATCGGCGACATCGTCATTCTTATCGTTCATGCGACTCTCAGTGCCGATCAAACTTTTTTGGGTGACGTCGCGACACACTTTCTGCCCTTTTGTGATTCTTAATGTACGCTTTAAAAATGCAGAATGAAATATTAGGTTGCTGCGTACGAAGAATTCGATCTGTGACAGCGACGGTAACCCTTTGACTACGGCCCTTCCTGCATTTTTGTGATCGACGGTGTTTAATCTTTAACACTTAGCAAGAAGTCAAATTACTCTTTTCAGACTTTGTTCCCAATTATTGAAATTACACCTTCGTATTAGTAGATTCGACAGATTTCTTTATTCCATCGAAAATTGTAATAAATGTCGCAGAAAATTTGAATCAATTAACCTTTTATACTACATCTACTACAAGAAGTCAAATTACCCTTTTCAGACTTTTTGTTTTCCAATTATTGAAGATATAAAATTTGTTTCGTATTAGTCGATTCGATAGATTTCTTTATTCCATCGAAGATTGTAATAAACGTCGCAGAAAATTTGAATCAATTAACCTTTTACACTACACCTACTTCAAGAAGTCAAATTTTTCTCTTCAGACTTCTTGTTTTCCAAATATTGAAGTTATAAAATCGACTTCGTATCAATCGATTCAATAGATTTCCTTATTCGATGAAAAATTGCCCATAGCCCCTTAGCGCTTATAAGGCAACGTTAAAAATTGCCATAATATTATTTAAGCAACTTTTAAGCAAGTTAAGTAATCGATAAACGTTTTAGTGTTGTAACTATGAGTAATAGTAATTAATTTCATATGCAAGGAAATAAACTATATAAAATGGAGCAATTGTTGGTAAAAGTATTGTTTCGATTTTGGAATGGAATTGCTTCAAGTGCGAAGGATTAAGGCCAGTCTCAGTTTTATTATACATTTTTTATAAGATATTTTTGAAGGTACTTCTTGCAGATACGTTAGTCATTGTTATTAATATAATAAATATTTATTCAAATTAATCATCAGAGATTCAGTAGTTACATGGCGAGTTTAACCATTTGCATTTGAAGCTGCTTTGATTCGAAAACCTAGGCATTTCTTTTGACCTAGAATATTTTCATTACACATGATTTATCTTGTCTTAAACATATGGGTGTTTTTACTATTAGTCGTCCTTGCAATAGTTACATTTTTACGAATTTTTTAGATAGAAGCATAGCGATGAAAAAAATTGTTTTAAACAGTCATGCGGTTATTTTTACTGGCGTCTCAAAATCGCCATTCGAGCGTAAAGGGTTAACATTCTCGGACAGAATAGACTTAGACACCATCGCGTAGTGACTTGAAACCATAAAAATGCCAAATAAAGTAAAATTTTAACCATACAATCATGTACATCTGAAGTAAGTTTTGACATACATGTACACTAGGTCACGAAAATATTTGGACAATTTAAAACGCCATAACTTTTTCAAAATTGAACTAAGCAACTTGAAATTTTTTTTTAGATGATAGAAGAACTAGCCTACAAGACAATTTGTGACAATTTTTTAAATAAAAATTTCGATTGTTTGAAATTATAACACATTGATTGCCATGTCACCCATATATGGGTGACAGAATTATTTGTCCATGTTTAAAAATAAATTTGTACGCTAATATATTCGTTGCACTCAATTCAGTTCACATCTGCTACAAGAAGGTTGAAGGATAACTATATGTCAGACATTTTAAGTTTTCAATCGTTGCTGCATTAAATAAATTACTTTGATTTTGTAGACTTTTTGAGACTGTTTGTTTGGGCAGTTAAAGTGATAAAAAAAATAAAAAAATATTGTTTTTAACCCCCCATGGGTCGAATTTTTTTTTTTAATTCTAGAAAAATGTATGTAACGGAAAATCAATAATTATAAACCTATATATGCACATTAAAAGAAATTTACCAGATTAAATAATTTTGTTATAATTTGTAACTTTGCAGTAACAACGGCTTACGATGTTTGCACTTCTGTGCATAAAAGCTTAAGTGTGAAAAATTTGCACTTAGCGTTAAACATAGATATACGTTGCATTTGGAAGATTTTATTTTTGGAACCCCTTTGTTGGAACATACTGTAGTGCTCATGGATTGGTATAGTCAACTATATCGCTTCTAATTTCACTATCAAATAGTTTTCGAAAATGGGTCACAGAAGGGTGGGGTCCTTCAAATTCTTACAATTTTTTGTGGTCCTGATTTTTCCTTATCCGGTGATGATTCCGTACTAAATAATATCCATTAATATTATTTATGCGTCGTCGGATAAATACTACTGGATGATCATCGAACTCAGAATCTAATAAAGAATCTTCGGATCTATTATCACTAATGCGTCTAATTCTAATTCCTCTATTACTTTTATGTGATTATGTATCCATATTTTGGGCATATGATATATAACTTTGAAAATAGAAGAAAGTACAAACATTTTCCTAAATATACTAAAATCTATCATAATAGTCTACTGTAACCTAAAAATCACAAAACTGTGTCATATACAAATAGTAACAAAATGATTATTGAAATTGCAAACAAATAACTTGTTATTGATATGAAAACCTAAAGTTATTATGTACGCTCTGTTTAGTTTAATAGATGGAATATAATAGAATGAATAGAAGCACAGATAATGTAAATTGCACAAGATGGTTTCGTTGGTTCCTATCTGCAGACAAGTTGCAAGGCATTTATTTTGATATTTCCGGTTGACGGTGGTGCCAACCTTTATCAATATTGTTATTTGTTATCTCAGAGACATTAAATAATTTAAACGTACACGTTATTTTATAAAAAATTAAAATCGTTTGGTAAAATGTGGATATATTAACATACAGACTTGAACAGACCCCTGACTTGAAAATTACACGGCCCCATAGAGGTTTAAATTTTTTGTCTGAGCTTTCAACGAAAATTTAAACAGTGCTTTTTGTAGATCTTAGTAACTTACAAATACATATATAAACATAACAATAACATATAAATATAACAAATATAAAAGGTGTAAAAATCTGCAGATTTCTTACAGTTATGGTTTAAAAGTCGCGAAAAATTGCGATTTTCATTATGTTTAGTTGTTTGTGACTCATGAGGATGATAACAGTTTTAGACCAAATTTTCAGCATGTACGAAAATTACGAAGATGTGCAAAAGGCAATGTTCAAATTTTGGTTTCAAGCTCAAATAGGAATGTTTGAAAGCATAATTTTCTATTCCATTGATCATTCCAACCAATTGCAGTTTTTACAAAAAACTTAACGCACATTGTATAGTAGACAGTCTCCTGTTATTTAAAAAAAAACTCAAATTGGTCGGTCCAATTTTTAAAAAATTATTTCATCCTAGAAAGTGTCTGAATAGTTTCGTGACTGACTTAGTTATAGATCGTTTAGAACTTTTTTCCAGAGCTTCGAAGACAAGGTTACTTTATCTCACTATATTTTTTGATTAATTATAGTTAATTTAAATCTGCTTAGGTAGTATTAAAAAGAGGACTATTAACTATACGTACGTACGAAGTGAAAGCAATAACTATAATTATAAACCTCTGAATAATAGACTTTCCTGATTGACTATGTTTTCGTTTTTTCAAATATAAATAGACTTGCGAAACGGTATTCACGCGTATTTACTATAAATCTTAGTAAAAAGTTCTAATGATGTTCGTGTAGACAGTATTTCGAAATCTGTGAATGCCATATGTAGCGAAGAACTTGAATGCTCTCACGATGGTCTTAACTGATTTAAAATCATGTATGCAATGAAATACCAACTACTCGGGACATTATTTATAAATTATGTTGCAAAAGGGACAATACAGAAAACACGAAGGCCAACTGTGTTTGGATGTAGATTCTTAATCAATTGCTTCTTCAATAATTGCTTCTTCAACAATTGCTTCTAGAACCGTTTATGTTGTTCATATTGTCAGTGTATTAGATGGGTCTAAATTAGAAGGAAATGTTATACAAACATAGGTTGTTTAACGCTTTGTTAATTTGTAAATAAAAATACGGAATCTTACACCACTTGACCTTTATTTGTAGAGAATTTTAAAGGAGAAAGTTTATAACACACGGATAAGTGCGCGTAACGAACTGTTACAAAGAATTAATGTTTCATTCGATGAGACGAAGCAAAGTACTAACTATTTGCGTATACTAAACAAATTCCTCTTTAAAATCTTGTTTACATTCATGTATTGCTAAGCACGGTGACCATTTTGAAATGGAATATTAGTTGTATCTATAAATTTTGTGTTAGTATAAATAATAACAATTTAATATTAAGTGATCAGCAACACTAATTAGTCAGAAATAAAAATTAGTATTAATCTAATGACTTCAAATAATAAACACAACTCATGTACTCAAATATCGCTTACTCTTCGAATTCTGTACTTTTGTTCTTAACTTTTTTAATAAAATGACAGACCACCTACATCTGAGCCGTTCACTGCACAAATCGATTAACTCTATCTTTTGAAAAATCTTAAATTTAAGTGTCAAAGCACTTGGTATAATCATAACTTTTTATATTTATAATAACTTTTCCTAATAATTAAGATTAACACCATTAAACAACAAAAGTTTTTTGGCCACTGAATAATAAATAATTTATTTTAGAGACCATTTTGATTAACTCCGTTCTTTAATGTAAATCGCTGCAATAATGCAACTCAAATGCACTAGCAACCGCTGAATGATAACGGTGAATTTTTTAGTGCTGTCTTATCAGAATTAAAGTAAAATAAATTAGTCAGTCACAGTCTAATTGTCGCAGAATCAAGTACTTGTGAAGTCAAATTAATTATTATTAAGAAAAATGTTTAATTTGGTATATTTTAACTTCTACTGTGTACTTTACCAGTCTTACACGGACTACATATTTTTTCAGCCTTTTCAACATCACTTCCAGATCTTATTTTGATCGAATTATTATAAAAAATTATTTCAATTTGTCAGTGGTTTTCAAAAAATAAAATTATACCCTTATAATCGAGATGAGTAAAACTAGTAATAATGTGGATGTGCAAAATAGTGAATCATCTGATGATTCTTCAATATGATTTACCAACAAAAAGTCTGGCTCAAGAAAATAATTATTAGATATTTTTATTACAGATTTTTCATGAAGATGAATATTAATGTTTCTGTTGTAATATATTGTTATTTAACTTTTTCTGTTGTAAAAAATTAAAAAATTTAAACATTGAATTTAAATTTATTACTTTTTTCACTTGCTAAATCGATTAGTTCCACCAGTCACGTAAAAATTGCAACATTACTGATGATAAATTTTGGCTATTCTTTATTATTAATTTTATATACTGTTAGATGAAAGCTGCATCTGTATTTATGCATTCTACAATATTTATTTGAGTTTATATTATATAGGGAATTTTAAAAAACAATGCATATTATTTCATGATATTTCTTCACTGCTTGTTTTATGAAGTTAATCGATTTGTGCAATGAATGGCTCTCATCTACATAACATTTATTTCCTGTTTACTGACAAAGTTTGCACTTTAAATTTGGGACACCTTGTACATACTGTATTAATTTTCGAATTCATTATACGCTTTACGCTTCGTTCAGCAATCATATTTACGATTATTATCGAATAGCTTTTATCAGGTGTAGCAGAATTCCTGCAACGAGTAAATCTAGTTAACGAGAGAAACGAATGAACGTAATGTGCAATAAGTAAGACAGCGATTATTATGCATTCGTTGCATGAATGAACAGATGAAATACAGAACTGTGGAGACATTAAAAGAATTTGCGACTATTGTTACATTATTTTCGAATTAATCAAATTATTAAGAAGTGACATACATTTTCATTTAATTTTCGTTCTTCAAAATTGATTTAGAGAATTTTTATTCTGCATAAAAGTCCGCAATCACGTAATAAATAATTAATAGATAAAAATATGGATACATAATGTGATGCTAATAAACACAAGTTATTCTCATTGTCATTATTCTTATGTAGAAAAAAAGCAGGTTTTAAACATACATAACGGAATTCATAAATTGAACAGATTTATTTAGGAAATAGCTAATAAATGCATTTAAATAATAATAAAAAAAGCTAATACGTAATCAATAGGGAAGTCTTAAAATAGAACGTTTTTTTGTTAGTAAACCTGCGGTTAGTTTGTTATAAGTTACTATTAAGATGATGCGATGAAAATTGAATGTAAAAAAGAAATTTTCGAGTAGGTGTTGGAGGAGATTGTTTTTAGATATAACACGTAAAGAAATTATTCTAAACAATAGAAGAAAGTTGCACAAACTTGGACGAAATAAGGAAATATATAATTAAAAAGTTTATTTTAGCCCTACAGAATAATCGAATAAAAAAATATATTTCGTGACTAAAAAATTGAGGTGGTAGGTAAACTTAAATTTTTTACTTATACCGATATTTGAATGAATAGAAAACTTTTTATAATAGTAATAATTTTAATAATTGACATTTAAACGTAATAAGTATAACAATCATTAAAGACAATATGTAGAGATATTTTTTCACTTTATTTTCAAATATTTCAGTACTTAATAAAACTCAAATAATATGCTTGTATTATTAAGCAGTAAATTAAATAGATTTAATTATCTTGAAGACCACAGAAGACACGGTACAATAATTAAAATATTAAATATTCAAAAAAATTTGTTAAGTTAGACTAAAACTGAGGCAATTTGGAAACCTTGAACAATATCATCAATTTTAAAAGTAACAGGTGCATGGACCGTTAAAACAATTGTGAGAATGCATCTCGACTTTCGATTACAACTGCGTCGATTAATCTTTTTTGGGCAGTGTTGCGTCATACTTTGCTGTGCAAACAATGGTTTGTGCTGCACTTCTTAAAGGCGTTGAGTGAAATACATCAATTCATGAAAGATATCAATCTAACAAGCCTGCAATAAATATACCACACAACGTAATAGGTATATTATACATAAGATATTTTATTTAACACTAGAACTACCGAACAATAAATCCAACGATATACATTGCTTTGTAATAATAAAGAGACTGCAGCTATTAAACTTCCTATAATTGAACCGTTTATTTTTAAAGTGACGTAAGTCCATTAAAAACAAAAATCGAGTCAACTACAATAATAGTTAACATTTTTACAAGATCTTTTCATTCTGAGACAACTTGTTACTAATATATTTGAAATCGTTAAGATTTTGTAACACGAAAATTTATTAGTTAATAAAACGATGAAAAGGTTTATTTTAAAAGTGGCGTAAGTCCCATTGTGAGAGTTTCAAATGGATATGGAAAATAATTATGCAATAAAATTTTATGAGATCCCAGCTTTATGTTTAATTATTAAAGTAACAGTTGAATTATCAATGTGCAATGAATCTGTTTTAAACAACGGAACAGTGCCTGTCCACAGAAAATGCGATTTTTAAAAGGCTAAAAAATACTGACGTTGAAAGAGTAAATTGGTTTAAAGTATGTTGGATGAGATTTTTGAGAAGCGATTCATATAAGTTATTCTATGAAACGACAATGAACGAGGATGCACCATTCAAAACATTGGATTTACCACCGTAACGGGAAAGACCGAAAAACTTTAATAATATCCAGTTGGCATCACTATACAAAAAACCGAGATCACTCACAAACCTAAAATACAAGCACTTAATGGATTTATCACATTATATACCACCTGCACACCACAGTTATTTTAAATCCTTCTCGCGTATACAAACTGGAGAAGACTGAATAATAATTAATAAAACTATATTAATTTTAACGTAAAAATTATTTAACAAAGAATGAAAGTTGAATATTTTTTTGGTTTTATAACATAAAAGTGTATACATTTATTTTAATTTCAAGGGAAATTTACTTTTCCTATGGACTTGTGCTTTCTTAAGAATTGAAAATGTCGTTTCATTGATTTCGAAAAAGGCGTAAGTCCATTCATAGCCATCAAAATCATATTATTTTTGGTGACCCTGACCATCTTTGGAAACCCAAAAACATTATTCTATTATGTTATCTGTTACCCATATTTTTAAATTTAATCCAACGCAAACCCTTCAATATCTCGATTCGAGCATAAATGGACTTAAGCCACTTTCAAAATAAACGGCACAATTATTATAGTAACATGTACGCTATTAAAGAAGTATATCCAAAAATTTCTGATGAAAACATTTTAACTTCAATAATTGCGAAAGAAAAAACTAGGAACCAGTCAAAACAACTGGTTTGGTAATTCTAGTGTTAACTGAATATTGCATAAATTTTATGATCCTGTATACTTGCTGCATTATAAAAACATCGCCGATGTTATTAACAGCAATTAAAATTCTAGAATCGTCGGAATCTCGGTCAAACTCATAATTTTTGAGGGGCATTCAACTTCACAAACAAAATATTTTCCTGTATGCAAATTCAGGTTGCAAAACACACCTGTCCTCTTTTTATAATAGTCTGATTTCGATTAATAAGTTTGATTCGAAAAAAGGATTGTATTAATTTTCACTGCTTAACCCCTAGCCTTACAATATCATGTCCGATACATGATATACAAGATCCTTAACAAAGTTGGAAGAATAAGTATGTTATTAATTGCACTTATATCGAAATAATATTCTATTCGGTTGTTGTTAACGTACATCTATTGGAGAATACATAGGCACGCGAGAGTCAGAAATTTTCTTTTTCTGTTTGCGAAATATGAACAACAAAGAAATTCTAATCATTGCAACTCTAAAATAAAACGTAAAACAAGGCGTCAAAATAAAAGAATAAATATTCAATCACGCACTTGTTTGAGTTTAACACTATGCCAACGATTCCTTTTCACAATTGTAAGGCTAATGTTGTTTAACACCATTTGCAGCTTTATTTATCAGTTTTCTAAAATATATTTTCCATGATGTTTCTTATAGAACTGTTTGCCTTTCTGATATTCTTAATATACAATTTTGTACATTTAATTTAATAGTTAGGATTTGATTCATTAAATATAGATGTTAATATTCTGTGCCAAAATGAATCTAGACGCCACTGTCGAAAGATTCATCGTAGCAATACAGTAATGGAAATCGCACAAATCATTCGCGTCACATTAGGGGAAAATGTAGTCAGAAATTTTCTTTTTCTGTTTGTGCAATATGGACAACAAAGAAATTCTAATTGCTACATCTGTAAAATAAAACGTAAGTCAAAGCGTTAAAATAAAAGAATAAATATTCAATCTCGCAATTGTTTGAGTTTAACACTATGCCAGCGATTCCTTTTCACAATTGTAAAGCTGATATTTTTTAACACCATTTGCAGCTTTATTTATCAGTTTTATAAAATATATTTTCCACGATGTTTCTTGTAGAACTGTTTGCTTTTCTGATATTTCTAATATTGAATTTTGTACATTTAATTTAATAGCTACGAACTGATTCATTAAATATCGACGTTAATATTCTGAGCCAAATTAAATCTAGACACCACTGTCGAAGGATTCATCGTAGCAATACCGTAATGGAAATTGTAAAAATCATTCGCGCCGTACTAGGAGAGAATGTCATTTGTGTGAGAACTACTTGCAACGAGATCTGGTTTTCTTGTGTCAAGGATGATCTATTTTACATAAATTATTTATCATACCTAGAAGAAACGCCTGAAACTTGCGTTTACAGTATTCCTATATTATAACCAATGATCGGTTCTTTTTCACATTTATCTTAACACAATGCTCATTCATCTTGAACAACTCAGAAGTCGGACTTCAATCGCCAACAGTCATCCAAAATTTGCATTCAGTGGTGAAATTTAAAAAGTAAGCTAACTCAAATAATGTGTTTGAAATGTTTGTCTTTTCTCCATTTTATGCAAGTATAATTTCCATAGCTTACTTTAGGCAAAGTAGGATCGAAAGGAATATAAATTCCGTCAATTGCGATATTTCGTATAAAAAAATGAAGAAAGTTAAATATCAATTCTCTTTATAAACACACACACACTAATTCAGAGATTTTATGTACGCGCAAATGGCTATAATTTATATGACTTCAATCAATGAATTCATTCAAATTGGAATTGTGAAATTCTTCGATGTGTCTGAGATTGTATCGCATTCCACAGAAGATGAAAGTTGCACGTAATTGTTGAAATATTCTACTATGTTGCGTTATAGATTCAATTAATTATGAAGTTACTACTTTGGAGTTACAAAACATTCGAGTTACAACAGAAAACGTTGTTTTAGAGATAAACGAATACAATACTACAGAAACTAGAAAACTGTATTAAATTAGTAGCTTTCTTTCGACTATGCTAGAAGAAAACATCAAGAACATACTAAACAGTCCTATCCATTTACCAACTACGATATTCGCTCAAACGTGAAAGCTAAACACAATGACAGAGTAGGCTCGCGGAAACTTATTCAACACGTGTTTCCGGCTAAACACACGCCTCGATAGTGGATACTCTTATTTTAACATTTTATTTAAAAGACGGAATATCTTTTATGTAATCCTATGAAACAGATTATTATAAGACGGGGACAGCTGTGTTTTGCAACCTGAATTTACATAGGGGAAAATATTTTGTTTGTGAAGTTGAATGCCCCCTAAAAATTATGAGTTTGACCGACATTTCGACGATTCAAGAATTTTAATTGCTGTTAATAACATCGGCGATGTTTTTATAATGCAGCAAGTATACAGGATCATAAAATTTATGCAACATTCATTCAAATATAGAAACACAATTTCTCGCTAAAAACTAACCTAATCCTGACATTTTTTAATACACAAAGGGTCTCGAAAGTATTCGAATACTCTTTAAATTTAAATAACTTTTTCAAGATTATACCAAACGTATTGACTTTTGTTGAGCAATAAGACATGCAAAAATAATTTCATTTCCTGTAACTGAATCTTCATTCTCGTTTTCGAAAAAATATGGACTGATTACGCTTTTCGACCAAAATCTACATTAAACAGTAATTTTTTTTGGATGAAGTGATTTTTCTCGAATACCTCTTGGAGTTTCTCCTCCCCATAGGAGACAATTTTGCTTATTAACGTGTCCATCCAATGTGAAATGAGCTTTATCACTGAAGAAATTTACCAGGGGTATTTTTTATTGAATACTGATTTTCAAAATAAGTTTTAATAATCCAACATGCTCTTCAATCGTTTACAACTCCATTGTTAAAATTGTCTATCATTGTAGGTTAGAAATAAAAAAAAGTGGCAAGAAACAAATATGGCAGTTGACAGATATTTTCATTTAACATCCTAAATCCTTTTTAACGTCCTTTTTAAGATTTGACCAAACCTTTTAATTATTGTTGAGCAATAAGATGCATTGATTTACTACATGATATGCGAAAAGGATTTTGAAACAGTTGCAATTGTTATGAAGTGTATGGCAAATAAAAAAGAACCTTTTTAAATATTTTGTATTTAAGCCACGCATTAAAAATTTTAGGCACGCATACCTATGCAGAAAAATTCATTGAAACCGATCAATGTATACACAAGCTACGTGCCATTGAAAATGGTGAAAATCGCAATTTTTCACGATTCCTGGTCCGTTTCTGCCGAAATTCCAAAAATTTCTACTTTTTTCTGTGTCAATCGATTTCGATGAAATTTTGAGCATGCGTGTAACTAACACTGGCCTGTGAAACGCATATTTTAAATTTTCAATAGTATTTGAAATAAAAATGTTTTAACAAATGTCTGTTTTATTTTTTCATGTAATTTCTACCAATTACAATTATTTCGAAATTATTTTTGCATATCATTTAATAAATCAATGCTTCTAGTTGTTCCAGGAAAGTCAAACCGTTTGGTTCAATTTTTAAAAAGTTATTTAGATTTAAAGTATAATACTTTCGTGAACCACTAGCGCTAGAACCACATTAACGCTAGAACTACTGAATACTAAATTACACTAATAATACACTGGTTTATAATAATGACACGATTGCACGTGTTCAAATGTTGTACAACTTTTATGTGAACGTGTGCTTTAACCCTTAGTATTCCAATGGCGTCGCTGAAGCGACATTAAAAATTGTCATATTATTGAAAACAATTTTTACATACTATGTTTGTATTTAAAAAATCGGTGAAAATCGAATTGTTGCACGTACATGCAGTAGTAATAAATTTTATATACATGAAAAGAAATGGACCATGTACAATGGAATTGTACTAGGTCCAAAAATGTTTCGATTTTGGAATTAAAATTGCCTGGAGTGCAAAAGGTTAATGAAAAAAATTAGTTAAATATTTTTGTGGAAACATTCTTATAATTTCATTAATCGCGAAAGAAGAAATCTGTAACAAGCAATTTTGTCCCTTTCGTTAGTGCTAGTGTCAATACAAGTAAATGATAAGATTTTAATTCTGTTTTTACCAGAACAAACATGTATCATATTCTATCGATAAATTAATAATAAACATAGATATTTATCTAGCAAAAATTTAATTCAATATAACTATCATAGAAATGTAGAACAATTTTTTGGTAAAAACTGGGAAGTTCATTGCAGCTATTCAAGTACCTATAATAGAATGTGTATAACATCAAGAATTTGTTAAATAAGTAAAATGGCCCTTTTAAAAGAACCGGTAATGTTCCTCAATTTAATTAAAGCTCGAAAAAATATTTTGTCCACTCAAATCTGAAGAAATACACAGTTAAAAGAGGATTAAATTTAAATTCCTTATTATTAAAATGTTAAATATCATTCACTTTACTCGACATGCCATGCTCCAGTGCTTTTATTCACTTGTAACTATAACATTTAGTGTAGTATTTAATTTCAACTGCACACAAGTAGTACGTTAGCTACCGGAAACCTTTTAAACGCAAATAGCCTTTTAAATGACTGAGAGCTGTATGCAAGGGAAACTCAACTTCTTTTAAATTTCTTTTAAATAATAATTTCAAATGAAATTGTTAACTTATATTATTTCTAAAAATTTGTGGATTTGCGAGGAAAACTGCTGCCACATTAAAACAATTTATATAGAAATGTTAACCCTTCTGATGACTAATTATATATTAGCGACTTTAAATCTATATATCACTATATAAATATATCGTTCGTTGTTTCTATTATTTTAGATTTTAAGACACAATATAGTTGCCTGAAGAAAGTAGATATTCTTATTATTCCAACAGAGCCTCGTCTGCAAACTGTTAAAAATCAACAGTAAGTTTTTAAAAGTATGGATTCATACCTAATCGCTATTTAGTAAGCTTCCTTATAACGCAATCTAAAGAAATGTCTAAAACTAGAACTTACTGAACAATAAATCCAACGATATACGTTGCTTTGCAATAATCACGAGAATGCATATATTAAAACTTCATACAATTCTTATTGTAACGTGTACGTCATTAAAGAAGTACATCTGAAATTTTCTGATGTTATTTTTTATAACTTCAATACACCAAAACACCTAAAAGTGAATCCTAAAAGTATTTGAACACTAAATTTCCAGTCTCGAAAAGTGGTCGATATTAGAATTGTTATAATTTCGTAAAATGAAATAGTACAACGATAAAGTTTCTCTTATTTCACAGCTTGATGCTTCTACTTTTGCCATCTATCATTCACTTTTGTCTAACATATTTTCGCATGATGCAGCGACTGAAAAACTGAAAAAGCTTTCTCCTTTTCATTAAAGGTGATTAAAATTTCATCGATTTTTTTGTAGAATATTTATTGAACTGCAGAAAATATGTACTACCATTCTTGCAATAATATACCGTACACAATGAAGATCTTACGCATCCAAATTTGTTCCTCACTTTTGTTCTATTAGGCAGCCAAACAAAACAGTTAAAAAGATTAAGTTAAAAGTTAAGTTTAAGTTAAAAAAAAATAATAGTTAAAAAGGCGAAGCTCCTATAGTCAAATCAATAATAGATCCATTCAGAAAAAAATGTTTGCGTTTAGATGCGATTGAATTTGCACTATTTTCAATCAAAAACGTGTTCTTATTTTTTCACGTGCCATATCATACACAAACATTCTCAGAAAAAATTAACAATGGTCAGCGAGGCTGTAGGCTTCCGACTTTAACTTAAACTTTTACTTAAACTTACTACAGAGTTTTTAGTGAAGTTACAAGATTACCTTCATAGGAATCGATCCAATAGATCTCTTAGTACAATTATACTCTGTAATAAAATTCGCAAATAATCCAAGTAAATTAAATCTTGTCATTTTTGTAAGATAATATACACCAGTCAATTGTAATATTCGTTGGATTCAATATTAAAATTATTCCAAATTATTGTATTATTTTTCAAAAAGAAATAATCATAATTCAAACATTAACAATTTCTCAAAAATCGGAAATTTAATCATCAAACATTCGTTTCATCCAGTGTATACTTTAGGTGGCAACAAATGTACAGTAAATACACATATTCATATGCAACGTTATTAACATTAGAACTACCAAACCAGTCATTTTGACTGGTCCCCAGATTTTTCTTTCGCAATTATTGAAGTTATAAAAATGTTTTTATCAGAAATTTTCGAATATACTCCTTTAATGACGTACACGTTACAATAAGAATTTTATGAAGTTTTAATAGATGCAGTCTCGTTATTATTACAAAGCGATGTATATCGTTGGATTTATTGTTCGGTAGTTCTAATGTTAATAATTTCTCAAGAGTCGGAAGTTTAATGTTCAAATATTCGTGTCATCCACTGTACACTTTAGGTGGCAACAAATGTACAGTAAATACACATATTCATAGGCAACGTTATTAACATTAGAACTACCAAACCAGTCATTTTGACTGGTCCCCCGATTTTTCTTTCGCAATTATTGAAATTAAAAAATATTTTCCTCAGAAATTTTCGAATATACTCCTTTAACACTTTAACTGCCCAACCAACAGCCTCAAAAATTCCACAAAGTCAAAGTAATTCATTTAATACAGCAATAATTGAAAACTTCAAATCTCTAACACATAGTTATCCTTCAACCTTCTTGTAGTCTCCAGATATGAACTAAATTGAGTGCAATGAATATATTAGTGTACAAATTTATTTTTAAACATGGACAAATACTTCTGTCACACATATATGGGTGACATGGCAGTCAAAGTGTTAATGACGTACACGTTACAATAAGAATTTGATGAAGTTTTAATAGATGCAGTCTCGTAATTATTACAAAGCAATGTATATCGTTGGATTTATTGTCCGGTAGTTCTAGTGTTAATAATTTCTCAAGAATCGGGTAAATTTAATGATCAAATATTCGTGTCATCCATTGTACACTGTAGAGAGCAACAAATGTACAGTAAATACAGATATGCGTGTTATTAAACAATCGTTTGATCCTTATAAGGGAGTCTACTGTACGCGAACCGTTTAAACGTTCATTCGACTCACTAACAAGTGGATTCGTTAATCAATGAATTTTCACCAGCGAATAACGATGCGTCAGCGGCAATCAAATCGAAACCGCGATGTATATAGTATTGGAAGCCTCTCTCTCTCTCTCTCTCCCTTTCTCTCTCTCATTCTCACTCTTACTCTCACAAATAGTGGCGTGACGGTGCTCTACCGACGTCTACCTTGTCCACATGGCTGATGTCTTACGAAAACGCACCGATCTCGTGGACCACGCACCTCGATCCCGAAACCACGTGAATCGAGACGATCGAGACGATCGAGCAGCTCGCGGACGCAGAGAAAGCGACGGACTGAGTGTTCGAACATTGCGTTCTACGTATAAACAGTGCGCCGGGTACTACCACCACTTTGGCAGCCAGAAAGGCTACCTGTCGCATGTACTTGCACCTTTGACCATCGGGGTGTTCACCATTTCTGATCTCTTCCGCTTTTTCTGTCCTTGGAATCCATTCCTATTTTTGTTTGCGCAGTTTTTGTTACTCGCGTTGTCATTAAAATTGTTTCTTTGTCAGCTACTAAGTTAGTTGACCTAGTCTCTTCGTATGTGCAATATCCTTTTTTATGTTCGAGAGCTGTACTTTGTATATCACGCTAAAAATAAGCCAGTCGTTAGAAAGCTCTTTGGAGAAACTGTGCATCGTGGTTTATTTAAATATTTATGGCAGGTTGTTAACCAGTCAATTGCGGAATTTGGATTTAGAAATCCCTCGTAGGGTGCGGAATTAGGATCGAGCAACGGCGAGTATATGTATACGTCGAACGCTGGACAAATGCTTCTGTTACAATTTGTACGAAAAATTTTGCTTGTAAAGCAAATCGAGAAATATTTACATTTTTATTCGATCAAAAATTAACAGTTCATTGTTGGAAAAGTTATCGTTACTAAAAACTTAAAAAATAATAAAATTCATAAACAAGAATCATTAAAGAGTATCCAATATACTAGAGAGAATAATCAAATTTTGTTTATAAAATATACAGCAGTGTTATTGATAATATAAAGGAAACATACTGTGAAATGACATTTTTGTTACGACTTACTGAAATATCGAGTTTTCATAGTAACTGGTAATTCTTTATTTTATACGACTAGTATACACGTCAATCGCACTACAATGAACATTTTTATTGACGTGCATACACGTCGAACACAGTTAACTGGTTAAAGTGTTGAAACGAAATGAAATTTCATTCATTCAAGCGTTGAACTAAATATAACTGCATAAGAAATCTAATGTTTCTCGTTATCTTTCTACCTTATTATCTAAGAAAAGAATAAATTGGAGAAGGCTATTTTGTGAGAAATTTATTTTTCATATTTTACGAATTATTAAATTAAAACAGGGTGACTCCATAGAAGTAGTCTTTTCCGGGTATTTTTTCTATCCCATTATTGTGATATTAAATTTACAATTTATTGTCACAAATGGTCTATAAATTCTAATAATGCCACATAAGGGAGTAAGATATTTTTCGAGGGTCGACCACATTCCTAAGAAACCTTCAATTATTCTTGCTATAACTTTCTTCTTACATATCATAAAAGTCTGAGAATTAGCAAATAAAATACAGAATGTATGAGTATACCTTTCATACCTTTAATCCTCCGACTGCGGTGCCAGAATCTATTTTGTTATACTCAAAAGTTAGTCTCGTTAGTCTCAAAATTGTTATACAATTATGCAAAGTCTAGCAGTTGAATTAAATAAATATCTGTTGCATTAGGATCAATTAAAAGGCTAATGTGTCTACAAGATGTACCACCAAAACTGTATTTAAAATCATTAATAAAAAGATCAGTGAATAGTTCTAAATATCGTAAAAAATAAAATGGTAAAGAAAGATTTGTCGTCCAAAGATTAAAGCAGTAATAATAATTTTAGTGAACAATGTTTCAGATAAAAGTTGAATCGGGGTACATAGGTGACGTACAAAAATCAACTTTGTTTCTTCAGGTATATCCATATATGAGCCGTTTATTTTGAAAGTGGCTTCAGTTCATTTATGCTCAAATCGAGATATTGAAGGATTTGTGTTGGATTAAATTTAAAAATATGGGTAACAGATAACGTAATAGACTAATGTTTTTGGGTTTCTAATTAGTGTAGAGGTTGTACATATAAAAAAATCCATATATATGGATTTTTTTACTGTTACTCGCCTCTACAACCATTCAATTTTTATCTATCTCTTAGACGTAAAGATAGCGATGTTAAAATTATTTAAAATTATAGTTTGCCAATTTTTCGTGGCGCCTCAGAGTTGACTCTCGAGTGCTAAGGGTTAATATCAAGGAAACATTAATTTGGATGATGATTTAGTTGCAATCATTCGAAATGGTGTAAATGAAACTGCTGCGACAACTATCAAAGTAATAAAAACAGTGAAAGTTGCCAAGGATGAAATTTACATAATTATATCGAAGAAAATAATAAATTATTCGGTTCATATCTAGTATAGTCCTGAATTGGTTTGATCGCTATCCATAATGTTTGTTATGAAAAGAATGAGATTTCTGTTTAAATAAATTAATGATGACTTTGATATTTCAAAAAATGTAACCATGTTACATTTGCATCGAATAATTGCAGTTAGAATATTTTCTCGAGTAACGATTTCAGGAAACAAATAGATTAATGATTTTTCAATAGAATTATCAGCAGGATGAATGAACCTAATGAAAAATATACAATTCTATTTAAAATAATATTTTGACGTTCGCATGTCATCTATACACCTCCATACAAACAAAAAGCTGATTATGTCAAATTATATCTTCCTCGAAACCATTTAACTTTCACGTGAAATATTTTGCATTAAAACCATTATTTCTGCAATACTGGTGAGTCCAGTTACGTGCGCCACCCTGTAATATATTATAAATTATTATGTCCAGCACAGTATATGTTCCAGAATGTAGGTTGATCGTTTTTGTTGAGAAATGGGCCATAAGTTGAATTCTACAGAGACACACTGGTTCAAGAAAGTATTCAAACGTTCGCTATTAGAATTTCAAATAAGACACGAGAAGATAGACATCGTAACTAGCTAAAAATATTCCATATTTCCGAGAAATATTTTTACAAATAATTAACAAGTGAATTTCTTGGGTTTCACAGTAATATGAAAATATCCTTTATTTTTACTCTTACTTTTTTTTTACAATAAAGTATTACGAAATTACGAAGTTGTTCGCTGTTTTTAGAACGTTCTTTGATTCGTACATCAATAAATGGCCATCATTGCTGAGAAAAATTAAAACATTTGAAATAAATAATTTTTGTCACTCTTAAACCAAAAGATATTATCTAAAATGTAGCGAATAATTTTAGAAAAAATCAATCATTTATTGAAATGACAGCAGGTTTAATGGGAATACTTGCTTTTTACGTTGACAAACCAACATTAATCATTTGTGATACATAAAATAATTGAAATACAAAAAAAATATTGTGCTACATATTGGAACATTGTACTATATGTAGAATATTCGTTTCAAATTTGAAGCACATCTGTCGTAGAAGTTTTAAGTTTCTGTAAAGAAGTTTTAAATTAACAATATTTTTAAGACGTGTAAAGATTAAAAATTGTTTTAATATGACACTCTACACTCGTGAAACTACAAGAAAATTGAAAAAAGTTCGATCTTTCTAAACAATAACGGTGGTCTACCCTTTTTAAAAACTCATAATAATGGAACTATTAAAGGGTATCCCAAAATTAACGCAAGGTTTGAATTAAATAGAAAACACAGTTTTTAGTCTTTAGACTGTTATTTTTTCATTGAATCATAAAGTACATAGGATAGGATTATTTATGAAATAACAAATCGGGCAAATGGCCTTAAAACATTTGGAACGAATACCATAATTTTTGGAAGTGTTCTAAAATATTTATTGCTGTTAGATACTGATTTAAAGACGTATTGTCAAGAAGGCAATGAAAATGTTCGTCTTTCTGAATCGTCAATATATCGATATTAAACTATCCATAAAGGTTATAGAAATCAGTAAAGAATAGTCTAAGCATATTATTCCGCCATCATTTATAATAATTAATTTCCTCATTGTTTACGTTAATACTTATAATTACATACGTTAATTCGTATTCTAATTATTACGATTTTTTATTGAAGCAGGGTCACATAAGAGTTTAAACAACGCTCATTATACAAATGTACCTTGTTCAAAGTTGCAGCACTTTGGTACCAATTACATCTTCAAAATTCTATGCTGTATACTAGTTTTTCAGTTATTATAGACTCAAAATTTTTTAGTTTTTTAGGTCTCTTCAAATAGTATGTAACAGAATTTTATTCGTGAATTTTTTCGCAAATCGTAAACGTCTTATTAACGATTAGGTTTTTCTTCAAGATACTACTTTAAAAAAATATTGTTTCGCCACATCCTGCAACGTTATATTAATATGTAATAATTTTTTCTTATCTACTTATCTAGGAAGCGAACATTAACCGTTTTTGTATACTATAATTATTGAAGCTATAAAATTGCTTTCATAGGAATCGATTCAATGGATTTCTTTATTCAATCATATATTGTAATAAAAGTTGTACATAATCATAATAACCTAAATTTTGTTATTTTTATGAGACAATATACAGGGTGTCCCACATAAATGGGAACACCTAAATATCTTTCGTATTGACCATTATATCTTTATATCTTTCGGGTTGACCTTCGACGTAAACAACGCGCAATCTTTGCTGAAATACGTAAGTTTTAAACTTCTACATTTCATCCGTTTCAATATGATTATTCTTGCTCAAGGTCATTTCAAAGTCAAAAAGGTGGTATCCACTAAATTCAGTTTTTTATTGTCTATCATGCTATCGTAAAAAAATATACTATTCCATTTAAAAAAACATCGGTGACTTTAAAATTTCATTAAAAAACACGATATAAAACATTTTTTTCTTCACCATTACATTGCCCCCCTGCAATAGTGTCACTTTGTCCTCTGAAGTTTTCTGATAGGACTGTAAATACAAAAGATATTTAGGTGTTCCCATTTATGTGGGCACCCTGTATATTAGCCAATTATAATTCTGCGTAGGTTTAATGTTAAGTTTCTTGAATTTGTCTTTACCATGTTTAGAAATGCATCTTCGATTTACGAATTTCTTATTAAGGTATTGTGAATGCACTTTTGTCCAATAATTTCGAAACCTGCACATATAGTTTTTTATTTTTGCGTAATTTTAATATGTATTCGGTCACGCATACCTGTGATTCGGACTTGTACGAGAACATATTCAGATACGAAAATCCAATTTTAATGAAACTTATGGGAGCTTATAATTCTTTGAAAAATATTTGACACGTGTTTTTTTTATCGGTAACCGTCCACTTTGAAGGGGTGAAAACAGCCCTCAAAGTTGGGGTATTTTTGAGGTATCTTGGAAACGAGAGGTCGAAAAAATTTGAATTTCTTTTAAATTGTGTGTTTTTCAATGGGAAATGTAGTCGCGCAAGAAAATTTTAACAAAAGTGTTTTGTTTAAACAATAAGACTATAAGTTTCATCAAAATCGGATTTTCGCATCTGAATATATTCCCTTGTTAGTGAAACTCAATAATGTTTTAAACTTTTACAAATGTTATCTGATCGCTCCAAAGATTGTATACGGGATCTCCTAAAAATCCCGGAACGCTTGATTACCTTCGAATCAATTTCGAAAAAGATGTTTTAGGTAGAAGTGTTCAGTTATTGCAGATGATGAAAGATGAAAATAAGAAGTAGGGTATTTTAAACTTTTATTTAATTTAATAAATCTAACCGATACAAATTGAACTACATAATGAGAATACAGAAAAGAAAAGTTGGACACGTTTTATTTTTATTTTTTTTGTTTCGCGATGTATTCTTATTTGGGTATTCGTCATCTACAGTGACTCGCGCAAGTATTCGAACACATTTAATATACAGTACAAAAGTTACAATATACATTAACCCTTTGCACTCAAAGCAATTTTAATTCCAAAGTCGATATATTTTTTTGTCCTAAAATAATTCTATTGTACGTAGTTTATTTCCTTTCGTGCATATAAAATTTGTTACTATTAATCATACCTGCTACGCTTCAATTTTTACTAACTTCTTAAATACAAACATTGTAATTTAAAAATTGTTTTGAATAATAGTCTGACAATTTTTAGTATTACCTCAGAGGAACGATTGAAGTGCAAAGGGTTAAGCTCTATTTATTTATTTACTCACTGATTATTAAAAAGGGAAGAAAATATTGCAGACAAATATTGCATAGTATCAAGAGTAATATCATAATAACTATTAAAGTTTTTAAACAAGAATATGTAATATTCAAGCTGAGCTTTTGTGAAATGTGTAAATGAAATGGAATACTACATTACTTATATAGCACTCTTGTAACTTGATTGGAATCATGTTTTGCATTTTTAAATAATTTTGTATTAAAAAATATCGTATGTACACATTAAAATTGCACATATGGCATATTTAATGGGAAAAAAGTTTTTATTTAAGCGAGAAGAGGAGGGGTAATCCTACATCAACATAATAGTATACCTACTTGACAAGGATATTGTTATATACAGAATTATTTATTAATAGCAAATAATGTAAATTATACAATTGATTAGATTCTCTTAGATAGAAGATTTAGGTAGATTTAGTTAGATTTCTCTTAACGAGAAATACACCGAAAAAGATATACTGATTGTTTAGTTTATGCATTTAAACATATCTTGTACAAAAGTATCCGGATACACAGAACATATTTTGCGCAAATACACAGTGGCTCACGCAAGTATTCTTATAAGTATAGTATATATACTTATATAATATTTTATAACTTTTTAAAAATTGAACCAAACAACTTGACTTTTTTTAACTAAGTAGAAGCATTGATTCACTAAATATTGTGCAAAAATAATGTGTAATTAATTGTAATTGGTAGAAATTACATGAAAAAAGAGAAAAGACATTTTTTGAGACATTTTTATTTCAACTCGTAATGAAATTTTTAAATATGCATTTTGCAGACCTGTGTTAGTTATACAACGACACGCGTAAAAAGATGTAAGCATTTGTAGAGTTTAAGCAGAAACTGACCAAAAATCGTGAAAAATTTCGATTTTCACCATCATTTTCACTGGCATGTAGTTCGTACGCACGTCAATCGATATCAATGAATTTTTCTAAATATGTATAACTATCAAAGGTCTACAAGATACGTCTTTAAAATTTTTAATAAAAAATATTTAAAAAGTTCTGTTTTTATTTGTCATGTAATTCATACTAAGTGCAACCTTTTCAAAAGCCTTTTCGCATATCATTTAGTGAATCAATGCATCTAAGTGCTCAAGGAAAGTCAAGACATTAGGTGCAGTCTTATGAAAGTTATTTAGATTTAAAGAAGTGTCTGAATACTTTCATGAGTCACTGTAAATCATTTTCATAGGTATCGTCATCCGCCCTTTGCGTAGGTTGATCTTTGTCGCGTGGATCATCGACAATAGGATTCGGTGTCGATAATCTGACAGAAATTAATGTGAGCCGTAACTTAAACACGCACAGTCCCGCCCCTGAACAATATTTTTCTAGTCTTCTTTCTCTATCCACGTACTCAAAAGTAATAATAGAAAACCTATCTCGTAAAGCAGCAGCAGCGTCAATTTATGAGCTAAACGTAGACAATAAAATACCTGAAGCCTCGCTGTCTTGAATGAACCTTGCAACCGACGACCAACTACCCATACTAGCAAGTTGCAATTCCACCAAAATATTAACTGTAATTAGGGCTTTCCCTTGCCACAAAAAATCTATAAACATGTAAACCTTCGCACGACGGAATCAGCGATAATGAATTCTGCTCGAGCGAACGTCAACCTACTCTACTCAATCACTCGAACCAATGTTAACACAGATGTTCCGTCCAGATCCAGGAACAGCCAGTTCAAAGGCATCTGTTTGCAATGTCTTCGACGGGTTAAGGGAGGAATACACTTTAGAGCGCCTAAAAAATAGTGATTTTTAGGAATTTTTTTCTCAATAACTACAAAGCAAATCATTCTCAGACTTTCATGATATTATGTTCTATATTTAAACAATACAAAAAATTTTCTATTTTAATGATTAATGTATTTTTTTTTCGCAATATTTATAAATCTTCACAGCTCCGCGCCACGCGCATCGTCAGTTTGTGCACATCCTAGAGCCTCTAATTTTCATCTGAAACAGGAAAACAAACGTTTTTTTTAAGCCGTATAAAATTATCTCGACAATGAACTAACAAAATTCCAACAAAAAGTACAAAAATGCAAAAATTTTGAGAATTATCGAAAAAGTTACGATGTTTCGCTAAAATTTTCGACTTTATAATGTAAATTGAAAGGAAAAAATGCAACTATTTAGGAATTTTTTTAGGTCATCGACGACATTTTATCATTACCTAACGAAAAATCGCCTTAGGAGCTCAATTGGTCCAATAAATCGTTATGTATCGTGTACACAAGATTCAGACATATGATATTGAGAAAACTGCATTTAAAGTTTTTCGACTGATAGAGTAGTAGTTATTGAACTCTTACTTCTGGAGGAAACCAATCCGCTATACTAGGGCCATGTAGTAAGCCTTCTGTGGCTTCAAAAAATTCATTTTGCTCCATTTGGTGCATCCTACGAGAGATTCGAGCTTCTTTTGTGCTGCTTTGTCTGCGGCGTTCCTGTCTCGTTCTGCGCTGCGCGTCATACGTATCGGCAAAGAATTTGCATTGTTGCCCGATATTAATATTTAATACATTTATTATTTTTAATATAGCTGAGTAGCCCTCGTTAAAAATGCCAGCCGCAATAAAGCCGGAGGTTTCAATAATTTTTGCTCCGGAATTTAGATGCTTTGGATTTAGGCGCCAAACCGTTGAATTGAAACTTTCATTGCAATTCTGTGTGTCCACCTAGATACCTGGTTAATAAATCCTCCTTTGAAAGTTCTTCATGTATCGGTTTTAAATGTTTAAGGACATCTGGGTGAAGTGGACTAGGATGATTAAAATTATCTAATTCACCTTTCGCTTCGCTTTCAGCTTTCGCGGACGAATGCCTGCCTGACGCTTACCTGTTTGGCAGCTGTATCTCCCAAAATACATAAAATTTTGCTCTGTAACTTTATACACGTATTCTAGACACATACTGGAATCAATTTCAAACAAAAAAAATCAAAAATTTTCATCTTATAAAGTGTATTCACCACTTAATTAGAAAATCGTTACAATGCCCATTCGAGTGGCACACAACAAGACCGTATTGCCCTGCAATCGGTACCGGGCCGAAAGATGACCATTCGACGCGCCCGTCGACTATCTCCACCGACCATAATGGATGGGCCATAAAACCATCCGCGCCATTGTGCGCGAATTTTCCAACATCGTCGCGCTAATCCGAAGTGCCAAAAAATTAATTAACATCGGCAACCTGAAGGAGAGGCTGCCTCCTTCACCGTGGAGGAACGTTCGAAGATCTTCCCCCTTCAGGTGAAAATTAACGAATGAAGTGCTGTGTGCGTCGTATTGGCCACGCCCTCAAGTTGTCACGCGGATGACATGAAGGGAAGAGGAAACGGACTTCGGAAAAAGCGATCAGAATCGTTTTGACTATCGAGTCAAGCAGAATCAATTTGACTACCGAGCCAACCACATCGAATCATTTCGACTTCATCAACTGTCGTGCGAATTGTTCAAAACTGAAATCTGTGACAATCGTTCGAGTCATAGGACAAACAAATTCAACTAACGTTCGGGTCGAACTTAGAATCTCGCAAAATACACCATCGTTTCGGAGTGTATCTTACGTTCTGCTAAAGGTCTATCGTCACGAGATCTTCCTAACTTTTCGTATCCTATAATACGATCCGCCGGAAAATATTGAAGTAGCCGTCCAATATTAATTTGGCCGACGGCATTGGTGAAGATCAAAGAAGAGTTGTCGACGATACTCAGATGTCGAGAATTGCCACCCGTTTAGAGTCTTATAAACGCAAACGCGCTAACAGGAACTTACAACTCCGTTCGAATACGCGACCGCAAGGAACGGGACGTTACAGCAGACAACTTCAATAAAGCCATTCATTGTAAATACATACCAATTGCGTTCTGAAACCTTCCTTGCGGCGGGACAAGCGCGCGGCCAAGGCCACATAAAATCGCCCGACTATGTACCGATCATAAACCGTCATAAAATACCAAATGTACTGCAACTCTAAAAGTCGGGAAATCCGAAGACAACACTGCTGATCAACACTTTCTTAGATCTAATGTTATTTTACATTTACAACTTCTCTGCTCCACTTCGATTTTCTCTATTCCTACTCCGGCTTTTTAACACTAGAACTATCGAACAATAAATCCAACGGTATACACTGCTTTGTAGTAATAACAAGACTGCGTCTACTCAAACTTCATTCAATTTTTATTGTAACACATGGTTCATTGAAGAATTACATTCGACAATTACTAATGAAAACATTTTTATAATTTCAGTAATTTCGAAAAGAAATAAGCAGGGACCAGTCATTTTGACTGGTTTGGTAATTTTAGTGTTAATATTTCTACCACTTTGTCTGACACAACTTATAACCAATCGTATGCAATTTATCAAAGGCCATACTCTACATTTCCTATAACCGAACTTTTCTAAAACTTAACGCGACTCCACCAAATCAAAACTCCGAATCAGACAACGGATCCAAAGATATAACTCTGAGTACAGTCAAACCTATTATAGTGCACCGAATAACGAATAAGTGAGTTTGTTCTCCGGAGTTTGACCTTGCCAGAGCCATTTTCTGTAATTCCCGTCGAATCTAAGTTTACTATTTCGATTCGATGCCATAAGCACAATGGCCCACGAAAGTATTCAAATACCCTATAAATCTAAATAACTATTACGTTGGTGCATATAAAATGTGAGATTTTAAAGTGAATATGTAAAATTACATATCTTTTTTCAAAAGCTGTTTATTTATTAGGTAAATCGGAAAGTTCCGTCCGTTTTTTTACAAAAAGTATAGCTTTATTCATGAAAGAAAATGAAAAAGTACGTTAATCAAAATATTGTCCATCGTTAGCGATGACTTTTTCCCATCTTTCGGGCAGCAAGTGAATTCCGCGTCGAAAGAATGATTCATCTTTGGAGGTTATCCAGGCAGAGATCCATTTTTCGAGATCTTCGTACGAATTAAATCGTTCTTCAGCAAGTGCGTGTGTCATCGACCGAAACAAGTGGTAATCAGATGGGGCACAGTCTGGTGAATAAGCCGCATGTGGTAGCATTTCCCAGCGAAGTGCTTCTATCGTTTCCTTGACAATTTTTGAGACGCGAGGCCGAGCATTATCCTGCAGCAAAATCACCTTACGCTGTCTCGTTTCATATTGTGGTCGTTTTTCGTGCAATGCTCGACTCAAACGGATAATTTGTTGTCGGTAGAGATCTCCTGTGACTGTTTGACCAGTTTTTAGCAGTTCATAGTATACCACACCTTTCTGATCCCACCAAATGCAGAGTAAAGCCTTTTTTCCGTGGATATTCCGCTTTGGCGTCGATGTTGAGGGTTGGCCAGGATCACAAATGGTTTTTCGACGTTTAGGATTGTCAAAATAAATCCATTTTTCATCCCCAGTGATGAGACGATGGAGAAACCCCTTTCTTTGTTGCCTAGCAAGCAAAATTTCGCAGATGGTTTTCCGCCTTTCAATGTCTCTTGGCTTGAGTTCGTATGAGACCCACTTTCCTTCCTTGTAGACCTTCCCTAAGGCTTTTAAACGGTCGGAAATGACAGATTGAGCACAATTTAACGCTTCTGCAATTTGTTTTTGCGTTTGACATGGATCTTCATCCACCAACGTCTGCAATTCTTCGTCTTCGAATACTCGTGGCCGTCCAGAACGCTCTTTGTCCTCCAAAGAAAAATCACCATTTTTAAAACGTCGAAACCACTCTCTACATGTTTTATCGGAAACAGCATTATCGCCATAAACGTCTATAATCATTCGATGTGCTTCAGCTGCCGTTTTCTTCCAATTGAAACAAAAGACTAACACTTCGCGCAAATGACGCTTATTCGGCTCAAATTCCGACATCTTCAATGTAGAAAAATACGAAGTTATTGATGCAAGCGTAAATTGTTGTGTACTGAGTTTTATTAACAGATGTTCAAACTAAAAAGTTAGCCTTACTTTAGAGGTTATAGTTACCCACAGTTCGAGCTACGGCTACTCGACGCTAGATGGACAGAACTTTCCGATTGACCTAATAATAAAAACATGTTCCATTTGCTTTAATACACTTTTCTTAGCGAGATTTTAATGCATAGATGCCTGTCTTAAAGAAATTTTTATCTTTAATATCAATAAACTCTGATATGGAATTTTTCAGACTGTCTTCATTTTCCTTCTGTTTAGCTCGTAAAAACTGTTCTAAATGTTTAAGAAAATGAAAGTCGGTTGGCGAAAGATCCAATGGAAAAGCTGGGTGGGAAAAGCTACAACAACGAGTCAGACTCGTGATCAATGTGTTAACAGCATGAATGAAAAATAAGACGCGAACTGTGGTTTATCACGTTCGCGACGGGGCCTGAATTCAGTGTCCCCGCCGTCTGGTGAGGTGTTGTTTTTTTGTATTTTCTCTTATCAGGCCCATGTACCACCGGTGACATATCCTGTCCCATTGGACAGACAAGAATGTTCCACCGGTGGTACATCCCGTCGCGAATGTGTTAAATCAGATGGAGATGTTTATAATGTGGGCGGCTGATCTCTATCATTTTTTAGGAATTTTTACAAGTGGCGATTTCGGCCGTCTTTTAATTTATTCCGGAGTCGGGACACTTCGAGTTAAGATATTGGGTTACAGTTTCTTCGTGAGAACGTGCTGTTGAAGGTTTCTGCCTTCTCGTTCAATGACGATGAGACATGTCGTAATCATCCAGTTGCGACAAGATCTGCTACAAATGTTGAGCGCGAGACCACCCTTAGGCCCGGGTTTCCGTTGGTCATTGCTTGAAATAGTTCGGCCTCACTCGAGGAAAATGGGCGGATATTTTATGCCGAAGGCAAATGCCCATGAATTTCCCACAGTTGGTCATTGGGCAATAATGTTAACGCCTACGAACTGATCCACATATATATTCTGTCGACTTCACGACTGAGTCATCTTTGCCATTTAGTCTTTACCATTCGTCTTTCACTTTTAACCGTTCGTCATTAATTATTCGGTTACTTGCCTATTGTTATTCGTCCGTCGTTATTAAATATTTGCTATTGTCTATCTTACTGTTTACTCTTTTATGTATTCATTTTCGTGTGGAAATTCTATTAACCTGTTAACTGGGTATAACGAAATATTTCGTCATACACGAACTACTACTGCAGTGAGCATGATGACAGTTTTCGTCATGGAAATTTCCCGTAATATTTTGAACACATTACATTTTACAATTATAGAAACAATAAGTATTAAAAAAAGGAAAAAGTCCCCATTGTGAAACGAGTCGAAAAAAAGTTTATTCCCCAGTTAAGAGGTTAATGTTCTTTTTCGACAATCACTATTGTTAACTTGCCCCTATTTCAGCAATGTAAATTCAGAGATCCCCTATTATTACTGAGAGACGCAACATATAATAATATTACGGTGGCTGTCCATATAAAATCACCGTAATGTAAAATTACCTTGTGATGAACAATTCCTAAGAAATAATAGACAATAGAGGTTGTGATGTATCTGTTGTGCCGACAGAGAATCGAAAATACTCAAGGTTTGCCTGTCGGATGCAAAAACAGCGAAATCAATAAATTAACCTTCTATGGTGACGTGCAAGTTTCAAGTCACATGTTAATATATCGACATTTAGCAAATTTTTTATAACATAAGGTACACGTGTAAATTATATAACGTCACTGAGGTAACAAATAACAATTTTGGTAACGATATGCAGCACTGTCAACTTGAAATATCAAAGGAAATACCTTGCAAGTTGTCTGCAGAATGAAACCAACGGACCCATTTTGTGCAATTTACATTATTTGTGCTTCTATCTATTCTATTATATTCTATCTTTTAAACAACACAAAGCGTACATTATAGATATGGGTTTGCATATCAATAACAACATATTTGTTTGTAATTTCAATAAAATCATTTTGTTACTATTTGTATACAATACAATTTTGCGTCTTTTATGATAGATTTTGATACGTTTAGAATAATACTTATGCTTTCTTCTATTTTCAGAGTTATATATTATATGCCCAAAATATGGATACAGTCCGCGACAATAGAATAGTACACCCCGTAAAATTTGTTAATTCTTATATA
>CM052084.1:1642795-1663976 GCA_028453745.1 Agapostemon virescens
TCGAGTATTATGGTGTCCGAATGTTAATGCGAGCCATTGTAGATGCTAGATTCATTCTAACAAAGAATAAGCGGAAACGTACATTTTCAGTCGTTATGAAATAATCTTGTCTTAAGTCTTTGAGGTACGGTGGTATTAAAACTTGAACTATTGAACAATAAATCCAACGATAGACATTGCTTTGTGATAATAACAAGGCTGCATCTATTCAAACTTTATTCAATTTTTATTGTAACATGTGGTTCATGAAAGAAGTACATCGGAAAATTACTAATGAAAACAATTTTATAATTTCAGTAATTGCGAAAGAAATAAGTAGGTACCAGCCATTTTGACAGGTTTGGTAGTTCTACTGTTAAAAGTGTCCCACCTTTTTAATGCGTGAATATATACAGTGGGATATTTTTTTACCAAAAAACACAACATGGGCCTTTTTATTTTCTAAAATACCGTGCCTCAAAGGGTTAAAAGAACAATTGTAACGTACAAAATTTATTTTTTCCATGGACTTGTCTTTTTAAGAATTAGAAAAATGGTTTTATTAATTTTGAAAGTGGCTTAAATCCATTTATAGCCATCAAAAACATTTTGTTTTTAAACATTGTTAATAATGCTGATTGCGTTGACAAATTATACCATTTTATTAGTTACGAATATTTTTAAATTTATTAAAACACAAACCGTTAAGTATCCTCGATTTTAACACCATTGAGCGCCGGCCCCGCGATAGTGCGGGTTGTGTAAGTCTGTCACTTGAATTCAATCCAAAAGCTTGAATGATTCTGTTTCTATTAAATTGTACAAGACGAATATGCAATCAAAATATGCTATTTTACGAAAATGTGTAACATTTTAAATATTTTCTTTAGCTACTCATTGTTCAGAAACAAGCAAATAAGTTCATAATTAATTAAATGGCTCACATGTCGCCGGCGCTTAATGTGTTAACATTAATGGACTTGGGCCACTTTCAAAATAAATGACTCGCGTAACATTCATTCATTCAAAATGGAAGCGATATACAGTGAACTTGGCACAAGAGATGGCGTTGTTTCTTAGGCTCTATTACGATTGACTTCTCTGCAGATTGGAGCAGCTCCATTTACACAATTGTCTGCCTTTTCCTAATTTATTATTTTAATCTATTAGTGGTGGTGGTGCTGGTGGTAGAGTAGCCAAGGTTTATTAAAGGTGAGGTATCTGAGAATGACTCATGGCAGGTCATCCTCGGTTTTCCCCAACCCTGACACTCTGTGAGAAAAGTTCCGGTTTGCGTTTCCTCGCGTTTGCCAGATTCGGAATTTTTTGGCCTTGGCGACTCCTGCCATATTTGGCAACTCTAAAATCATAAACCGCCGGTATACTGGTCGGCTCATTCGGCATCGGTTTCAGCCCTGAACGATCCGTGATACTTTGTCCTTTCGGTTATTTCTACCTGGAAAATTGCCATACTATTACGTTTGCGTTTAAGAAATCGATAAAAATTTAAGCATTGTGAGTAATAGTAACAAATTTTATGTACATAAAAGGAAATGAACCACGTGCAATTCTAAATAAAAAAATGTGTCGATTTTGGAATAAAAATTGCTTGAAGTGCAAAGTATTAAAAGACCCGTTTATTTTGAAAGTGGCATAAGTCCATTAAAAACAAAAATCGAGTCAACTACAGTAATAGTTACATTTTTACAACATCTTTTCATTCTGAGACAACTTGTTACTAATATATTTGAAATCGTTAAGATTTTGTAACACGAAAATTTATTAGTTAATAAAGCGATGAAAAGGTTTATTTTAAAAGTGGCGTAAGTTCCATTGTGGGAGTTTCAAATGGATATGGAAAATAATTATGCAATAAAATTTTATGAGATCCCAGCTTTATGTTTTATTGTCAAAGTAACAGTTGAATTATCAATGTGCAATGCATTTGTTTTAAACAACGGAACAGTGCCTGTCCACAGAAAATGCGATTTTTACAAGGCTAAAAAATACTGACGGTGAAAGAGTAAATTGGTTTAAAGTATGTTGGATGAGATTTTTGAGAAGCGATTCATATAAGTTATTTTATGAAACGACAATGAACGAGGATGCACCATTCAAAACATTGGATTTACTACCGCAACGGGGAAGACCGAAAAACTTTAATAATATCCAGTTGGCATCACTATACAAAAAACCGAGACCACTCACAAACCTAAAGTATAAGCACTTAATAGATTTATTACATTATATACCACCTGCACACCACAGTTATTTTAAATCCCTCCCGCATACACTAACAGGAGAAGACTGAATAATAATTAATACAACTATATTAATTTTAATGTAAAAATTATTTAACAAAGAATGAAAGTTGAATATTTTTTTGATTTTATATTATTTTTGATTTTATTAATTTTAAGTATATACATTTATTTTAATTTCAAGGAAAATTTACTTTTCCTATAGACTTGTACTTTCTTATGAATTGAAAACGTCGTTTCATTGATTTTGAAAATGGCGTAAGTCCATTCATAGCCATCAAAAACATATTATCCCTTCAATAATGTTAATTATGCTAATTGGGATGATAATTTTGACATCTTTAGAAAACCAAAAACATTAGTCTATTATGTTATCTGTTACCCATATTTTTAAATTTAATCCAACGCAAACCCTTCAATATCTCGATTCGAGCATAAATGGACTTAAGCCACTTTCAAAATAAACGACTTAAATATTTTGGAAATGGAGATCATGATTTGATGTTGATATGTATTTTTTTGTAATTTTTAAAAAATTAGTTAACTCTTAAGCAACTCTTTATTTACAAATAATATCTCAAAGAGAAATAATAGTGCGTGTTCTCGTTCCAACGGCTCGAGAGATTCTGTCGTCTTTCTTCTTATTATAAACAACACCGTTGGCCGGATACCACAATATCGATACGACGGCCAACTTCTCTCGATCTCCACAATCGACAGCAATCGACTTGATATTCTATGAAGATCGTTTCATCTCGATCTCCACAACTGACAGCTCCCATCGTAACAATATAGTATAATAGTATCCACAAAATGTCCAAATACTTGATTTTTTCTATTAAACTAATCGAAGTTCGATATTTTTTTTATTATGCATCTACGGCTGCAACCGCCTGTATGCGAAAATCGTAAAATTCACGCGACATTTAGTGCACCAACGCAGTACCATGTGGTATAGTGATGGAAACGTTATAACACCTAAAAGAAACATGCGTGAACCATACACCTTTTCATTCAAACAGAACAGTTATGTGTGAAGTCACAGCAAGTTTGCGTCGTACTGTTCTCTAATGGCCCATGTTTGCTCGCAGGAGCAGCCTTGAGTAAATAATTTTGTTGAAAGATACGCATTGTCAACTGAAACCAGTAGTTTACGATGCTTGCATTCATCTATTAATACTTTCTCCGGGCTCCGAACGCGTGTACTGAAGTGTACTTAAGCTCACAATAAGTTTTTGAAAGTAATACTTAAGGTTTTTTTGTTACAAATTTTAAACATAACAAATTATTAAATGTAATATTAACATTGAGTTTAACGATTAATGTTTCCCTATGTAACGATGGTTTTAATCTTATCGTTTATTAATTCTCTATTAATTTTGATTTATACGATTATTTTAAACACTATGCAAGTTTTACTGAACTGGATAATTATCTAAGATGTTGCAATATTTTAAATTCGGTATACACGCAATCTAAAAAATTGATCACGCTTTAAATTTTGATACTACAGTTTTCTAAAATTACTATACAGGGTGTCCCAAGGTTTAACGGTCAAACTTTGTCAGTATATTTTATGGCACTAAATAAGAAAAAAATGTTACGTAATATAGGTCACATAGAGCTTTATTAAAAAGTTATAGCAAAATTACGGAATTCAAGTAGTATGGTGAAAAGTCGAAAAAAAACAGGTAAGATGGTAGGAAATACTTTTCAGCTGATTTAAATGGCTCCTGTGCTATTCAATAGAATACAATTAGAAACTGCTTCATATCAAATTTTAACCCTCTATCGTCATCACAGGTGAAGTAGGGTTAATTCTGTTTAATAGATTTCCATTTAATCACATACAAAAATTATGAAAAAATTCTGACAAATCAAAGCTGTCGATGTGCATTCTTTCTTTCTTGCATTCTTTCAGAAGTTGAAAATTCTGATTATAAATAATGAAAATTCCTAAAAAATGCAGATTTCGTACACAAATAGTTTTGTCACCGCTACGAAATTTTTATAGTAACACCGTATTGTTAAAGTAATGACTTCAGAATTTTTTCAGATTTTTTAGTTTGGTACGCCATACTTAAAAATAAGGAAACACAATTTTTCGACGTTCTTTAAGTAACAATGTTTACTAATTGCCTATTATTAAACGATGTAAGCCAAACTGTATGTATACTTCACACTCGTTCACAATTCCTATACTCTTAACCCTACAATGGGATCTCTTATGATTTCATTACAATTTCTATACCCTAATTTTCGCCACTTTTCATGTCCTCTTATAATTCTGATCGCAATTCAAGGATTGTAAGCAAAAAAAGTATTTTTGATAAAATTGTATTCTGAGATATTCAGTCTCAAAGTTTACTTTATTAACCCTCTGTGCTCCAAGCAATTTAAATTTCAAAATGGAAATATTTATTGATTTAGAATAATTCCATTATACATGATTCATTTCTTTACGTGCAGAGACAGTTTATTTCTATTTATTTATTATATACTATGGATGCACTAGGTGCACTTTGAGTTGCAAAGGAGTCATCTTTACATATATTAATATTGATATGCCAATGTTAATCCCTTGCACTCCAAACAATTTTAATTCCAATGTCAATACATTTTTTTGTCCTAAAATAACTCCATTGTACGTGATTCATTTCTTCTCGTGCATATCAAATTTGTTACTATTAGTTGTACCTGCAACGCTTCAATTTTTATTCACTTCTTAACCCCTTGACTACTGCAGCTTTAGATACGTATCGGCCGTATCATACGACAGAAATTGAGTTACAATGTGCGCTGCGAACTTTTGGGTGGGGATGCATTTTTGTGAAAACATATTTCGATATGTCAAAAAACTGAATTTCACTACATTAAAACGAATTATTTATTTCTTTGGACCGAGTGAGTATAAATATTAGGAATTTAATATTAACGTAAAGTATTTCACAAGATATTTTCACAAACCAAACTATGTTGAGCGCCTGTAGGCGCTCTCAGTGTCAGAAACGCAAAATTTCTGAGCGCCTATAGGCGCCCACAGTAGCCAAGGGATTAAATACAAACATTGTAATGTGAAAATTGTTTTGAATAATAGGCTGACAATTTTTAGTGTCGCCTCAGAAGAGCCATTGGAGTGCTAAGGGTTAACACTTTAACTGCCGAACTAACAACCTCAAAAATTCCACAAAACCAAAGTAATTTATTTAATAAAGCTACAATTTAAAATTTAAAATGTATGACAAATGGTTCGCTTTCAACCTTCTTGTATTTTCCAGATATCAATTAAATTGAGTACAATGAACATATTAACCCTCTATGGGCTCGTGTAACTTTCAGGTCACATTTTAATTTATCGACATTTTACCAAATAATTATAATTATCATGAGATGGTGCATAAATCTTAATTCTATAACGTTGCCAAGACAACCAGTGTTAATATTTATGACCGTTGCTAGGCTCATCAACCTGAAATAACAAAATAAATACTGTGCAAATAGTCTGCAGTAAAAATAAGCGAAACCATTTGATCCAATTGATACTATTTGTGCTTTTGTCAGTCATTACCGAACTAAAAATAGTGAACATAACAGCTCTGCGTTCGTATCTCAATAACAACCTATTTGTTTGCATTTCAATTTTCAATTTGATACTGTATTTTTATAATACACTTTTGTAACTTTGAGGTTACAGTGGGCTATTGTGGCAGATTTCGGTACATTTTGGATAAAGCTTGTGCTTTCTTCTGTTTTCAGATTTATACATCATATACCCAAAATATGAATACAAAATCAGATAGAAATAACAGAGGAATTAGAATTAGACGCATTAGCGGTAATAGATCCGATGATTCCTTATTAGATTCCGAGTCCGATGAAGATGTAATAGTATTTTCCCGACGACGGATAAATATCATTGGCAGTGACGAAGAATTTAGTATTCGATCCTCGTCAGATGAGGAAGATGGAGGACCACAAAGAATTGTTTGGCAACCACTATCCTAGACGAATAATAATAGTTGTTATCGCCCTTGGAAAGGTGATTGCCGTAATATCCCCGAAGCACCCCATTCTCCTGTGACGTATTTTCGAAAACTATTTCACAAGGAAATTGTAAGCAATATAGTTGACTATACCAATACGTGTGCACTGCAATGTGATCCAACAAGAGATTTCAAAAATAAAATGTTTAACGTCAAGTGCAAATTGTTTTATGAAATTTCATGCTTATGCTTTTATGCACAGAAATGCAAACTTTATAGGCCGTTGTTACCTGAAAGTCACATAGTGAATATATTGCAATAAAATTGTTTAAACGGAAAATTTTTTTTTCATTTGCATATATAGGTTTATAATTTCTAATTTTTCGTTCCCCCAATTTTTTTGTATTAAAAACAAAAATTCGGCCCATAGAGGGTTAACGTAAAAATTTACTTTTAAATATATACAAATAATTCTGTCACCCATATATGGGTGACATGGCAGTCAAAGTGTTAATAGATAGAATATAATAGAATATATACAAGTATAAATAATGTAAATTGCACAAGATAGTTCCGTTGGTTTCTATCTGTAGACAACTTGCAAGGTATTTACTTTGATATTTCAGGTTGACGGTTGCTGCCAACCGTCATCATTATTGTTATTTATTACCTCAGAGACATTATATAATTTAGACGTATCAGTTATCTTATAAAAAACTAAAATGATTTGGTAAAGTGTCGAAATATTAACATGTGACTTGAAAGTTACACGGTCCCATAGAGACATAATTTACTAAACGATCGACAGAAACTTATTCGAGTATCTAACAAAACCGATTAGATCCTACTTCTGCGACAAACACCGGCTAATGGCGATGATTAACACGCGCACGCGTCGGTTTCGGTAGCGTCCACCGGTCGCGGCCAATTAAAACCTGGGAACTTTCACTCGAAGGTCTTTCCCAATTTTTGAATAAGTCGGACGTGACGTGTTACCGTGCTGCGGACGCGATATTATGGAATTGGAGTGAAAAGCTAGTACTCTAACCGGTCGATTTCAAAATCATCTGGGCGAAAGTGAAATTTTTCTATCGGGTGGTTAATACAGGTGAAGACGAGCAGTAGACGGAACTAGGGATACTAGTATAGTAGGAACCGGAGAAAGCAGAAGTCGTTTTGCAAGGCTGTTGCTCGAAACCGCAACAGACTTGAAAATATGAAATCGATAGCACGTGGACAAAACAGGAAAACATCCGTCCCATAATCGCGTCGTTTGAATCTCTTGCGCATCTGTTAATCGTTAAATTAACCTTATTCTATTATTTTCTATTTCTAGTTTCTATTAACTACAATTCCACATTGTTTTGCCTTTTGCCATTACTTTTCTATTTATCAAAATATTTTTTTTACATTCTTCATAACTTCATAATTAACTGACTTAGAATCAATAGAAAACAATGCGTGCATTGGCTTTGTAACATTAATGACAATTTATTTTATTCCTTTATGCATTGTAAATAATATTTATATCCACCGTATGTTTCCATAGAATCTATTTTATGATTTATGCTTTGTAGAGAATATTTGTATCGTGAGTTTATTATTGCCCCGTAATCAATGCATAATTTCATGCATGTTATGCATTCTTATATTTAGTTACTAATAAAAACAACGTTATACGCATAGTTTACAATCTTCAATTTATAAATGGACATTTAATATTCATATCAGTTAATAATTATGCTACTGTTACACGTTCCAAACAATTAACCTACATATTAGTGTATTATTCATAATAAATAGACAGTGGATAGTTTATTGCGAATTCTAATGTTAATACGTAATTTGACAATAGGTTTACGGAGTACGAAGAGTAACTATTTCATGGTATTTATAAAAATGATAATAGTGCGTCTATTCCCATTTATAGCCATTACTAAAAAATGATATATACGCGAATAAATTTTATTGAATAATTAAATATTAATGTATCTATACAATTTAAATAGTCATAAATTATAAATACATAGCATGACGTAATTTAATGTGAATCTACTCTTAATTTTTTGCACTCCAAGCATTTTTATTTCCAATGTTGTTGAATAATTTAATATGGATGTGTCTATACAATTTAAATAATCGTAAATTATGAATACATGGCATGGCTTAATTTATTGTTAATCTACTATTAACCCTTTGCACTCCAAGCAATTCTAATTCCAAAATCGTGATATTTGATGACCTTGAATAGTTCCATTCTACATGGTTAATTTTCTTTCGTGCGAACAAAGGTTATTACTGTTATTCGTACGTACAACACTGCAATCTTTGCCAATTTTTTAATGCGAATATAACGATGTAAAAGTCGTTTCGAATAATAACGTGGCAATTTTTAGTGTTGCCTTAGAAATGCCATTAGAGTGGTTAGGGTTAATAAAACTCAGAAATATGAAAAAATTTCTTTCGTCAATCAAAAGTTTCCTCATTCTAAGAATAATATAAAAATTCTGTTCGGTTTTGCTAATGCATACATTTCCCAGCAGTTTACAAATATATAATTTTGTTACGTGCAGAAATATCCGCAGTGTAATAATAATCAATGGTATGAAAAAATGTTTATATTTTGAAAACTAATATACAACAGCTCACGAAAATATTCGAACACTCTTTAAATCTAAATAACTTACTCAAAATTGAACCAAACGACTTGATTTTTTTGGAGCAACTAGAAGCATTGATTTACCAAATGATATGCAAAAATAATTTCGAAATAATTATAATTGGTAGAAATTACATGCGAAAATAGAACAGACATTTTTTAAAATATTTTTATTTCAATTCGTAGTGAAAATTTAAAGTATGCAATTTTGTAAACCTGTAATAGTTATGTACATATTGAAAATTTTATCGAAATCGATTGATGCAGAAAAAAATGACACGCGTAGAAAGATGTAAGAATTTATAAAGTTTAAGCAAAAACTGATCAAAAATCGTGAAAAATTGCAATTTTCACCATTTTCGACGGCACGTAACTCGCTTATACGTCAATTAATTTCAATGAATTTTTCTGCATGTTTATAACTATCATAGATCTACAAGATGCATCTTTAAAATCTTTAGTACATAGCTTAAATAAAAAATATTTTCAAAGTTCCTTTTTTATTTGTCATGTAATTCATACCAGTTGCAACTTTTTTTAAATCCATTTCGCGTATCATTTAATAAATCAATGCTTTTAATTGTTCAAGAAATTTCAAGACGTTTGGTGCAACCTTAAAAAAGTTATTTAGATTTAAAGAGTGTACAAATACTTTTGTGAGCCACTGTATTATATTGTTGACTATACATTTAGAAATACACATCCTTAATCAGAACGTAATGTGACACATCACAAAATGAACAACAAATAACCAATAAGTTTTACAGGATGGATGATTGAACATTATGCAGTCAATTTTGCATAATATTATTTCCATTTCCAATTTCATAAAGTGTAACAAATTTCGACATAGTCGTCATAACGATACCTATAAATAGCACCATAAATAAGGGAAAAAATTGAAAAGAAAAGAAGATTGTCGATCTCCTGTTTCTCATCCTCCAAGACCTTTTGCACAATATTATTTCCGTCTTCAATTGCATTAAGTGTAATAAATTTCAACACAGTCGTAGTAATGATACGTATAAACAGGAACATAAGTAAGGGAAAAAATTGAAAGAAAAAAGATTTCGATCCCCTTTTTCTCATCTTTCCAGTACTTTTGCACAGTCATGCTTGTCCCACTTTTTCAATCGCGCCCGTCATTTCTACGTAATGGAAGTTAAAGAATTTCGTGCACGAGACCACGTACACCGCAAAATTTGTTCCGCCTGCGAAATCGAAAATTAGAATGACCCAGATCTTAGAACCCTGAAACATAATGGGCCCATTTTCTGGTTAATTAATTACGTAACCGAGCCAAGCGACAAAGAGACCCATTGGTGTGTGATGAAGTTATGATCGGTCGTGTGTGAAGGTGATCGATCAATTTCCATGAACTTGATACTGGGTATGGTAGCACTAATTTTTGAAACTTTCACAACTCTAACACAGTATTTTTATTGATTCAAATTTCTCTTAAATTAAGTTTTGCAATCTTTATATATTGTTCTTAAAATACCATAGCATTGGAGGTTTGTCCGTTATTTCATTAATTGTTGGCCGGTCCTATGTTCACCTAGATTATGAAATACTACACGGGGGCTTTCTTAAAATTCCGTAAAAATTTATTAAGACAAAATTTATTAAGAAACAGGAAAACAAAAGATTTTTTTAACCCCTTGGGTACATTTGACGTCTGAGACACGTCATTCGCTCTTAGGGGAAAAAGTCTAAGACGTCAAACCAAAAATTAAACTTTGAATTTATTTCATTTAGTTTTATTTTGTTGTTATTAATTTATTTTTGTTTTGCAATTCTAATTAGTTGAAGACATCTTAATACTACATATGTCACCAATATTTTAGAAATAAATACATTCTTACGTAAAATGTACTGCCTTTACATACTACTCCAAGCAACCAAAAATTATTTCTGTTCCACATGCAAATATTTTCTCAAATAAATCCGTACCCAAGGGGTTAATCCTTATAAAATTATCTCGTCGATGAACTAAAAAAATCCAACAAAAAGTACAAAAATGCAAAATTTTGAGCTTTATTGAATAAGTTACGATTTTTCGCTAAAAATTTCCACTTTATAATATAAATTGAAAGAAAAAAATGCAACTATTTAGGATTTTTGTTAGTTCATCGACGACATTTTATCATTACCTAACGAAAAATCGCCTTAGGAGCTCAATTGGTCCAATAGATCGTTCTATATCGTGTACAGAAGATTCAGAAATATGATATTGAGAAAAACGCGTTTAAAGTTTTTCGACTGATAGAGTAGTAGTTATTGAACTTTTACTTCTGGAGGAAACCAATTCGCTATACCAGGGTCATGTAGTAAGCCTTCTGTGGCTTCAAAAAATTCCTTTTACTCCATTTGGTGCATCCTACGAGAGATTCGTGCCTCTTTTGTGCTACTTTGTCTGCGGCGTTACTGTCTCGTTATGCGCTGCGCGTCATACGTATCAGCAAAGAATTTGCATTGTTGCCCGATATTGATATTTAATACATTCATTATTTTTAATATAGCTGAGTAGTCCTCGTTAAAAATGCCAGCCGCAATAAAGGCGAAGGTTTCGATAATTTTTGCTCCGGAATTTAGATGCTTTGGATTTAGGCGGCAAACCGTTGAATTGGAACTTTCATTGCAATTCCGTGTGTGTCCAGCTAGACACCTGGTTAATAAATCCTCCTTTGAAAGTTCTTCATATATCGGTTTTAAATGTTTAAGGACATTTGGGTGAAGTGGACTAGGATGATTAAAATTATCTAATTCACCTTTCGCTTCAGCTTTGCGCCACTTGCACCTGACACTTACCTGTTCGGCTAGCTGTATCTCCCAAAATACATAAAATTTTACTCCGTAACTTTATACACGTATTCTAGGCACATACTGAAATCAATTTCAAACAAAAAAGAAAATCGAAAATTTTCATCTTATAAAGTGTATTCTTCCCTTAAAGTATCACTGTAACACATGGTTTCATATTTATATACTGGTATATTGTACTATGCTCGCTTTACACGTGGTCGCGTCGCTGTCGCAATGATGATTGCGATCCTCAACTTTTCTATGCTACCGTGCTGTCTGCCAGGCTATCATGGACTCTTACAATAATCAATAGTATTTAATATCTGGTTACCAGCTATTAGGCTGCTCGCTGTAACCAAAGATCAATTTCTCCATTTGCATTTGCACATATTCGTCCATTTAAAAAATTGATTTGATCTTGAAATGCTCCACAACCCCGCTGCATAATTCAAGTCCTCAAAAATCACAACATATGATTGCCTCCGTTATACTCAACAACTTCTGTAAACACTTTCTCTCGTAACTTCAATGCGTCATGAAATATTTCAGTTTTCCAGGTACACCCTGTATACATACCTTGTTACGATTGAGTATATTACTGCGTGATAATATGAATAACTATTTCTGTATGAGATGAACATTTATTAAAGTATTGTACTATCGAATATTCATATATGAAAGAAATATAAAAAATTTACATAATATGAGAGCATATGGATTATGCAAAATAGGCAAAATAAGAAAGGTATTCTTGGAATTATCGATTCATGACATAAATTTCTGTCCGTGTCTCATTGGTCCACCTACTTTTAATTAAAATATACACTTGCATAAATATACTTAGAGTAGTTAATTAGTTCCAAAACATGGATAGTATTTACATTTACGTTGAAAAAGATTTTAGATGTTGTAGTCTCCTCTCCTTAAGTTGTGTATTCTACGATAAAATGATATTAATTATAATATATACGTATTTTCATATATATTCTAACTATTCTTAAATTTTCATATTTAGATGTATATTTCGGTCGTTGCATTACATGTGTCCATTGAACATTTATGTTCGTTTATACAACTTTCTTTCTAATTTTCTTGGTGGTTAATCGGAAACGAGGTATCGAACATCACACTTATTAACCTTCGAAGGGAAGAAAATTCCCACAGTTTTATAATTGATTACATTTAGGGTACTTCACTGCTTTATTTATCAATTCTTTAAAATACAATTTTTATAGCACTTCTTGCGAACACATTAGTTTTCTTATTTATCTTGATACAACAACTATTCACTTAATTTAATTGCTTAAATCTGTATAGTTAAATAACAATTTTAATAATCTAGGTCAAAATGGACTCCTCAATCTGAGGGTTAGCTACATACACTACTGCTACTAAATCGAAAGAAGAGATTAAAGAATGCAAAAAAAACAAATTGAAAATGTGGAAATATTTCAAATGTAGAAATATTTCATCAATATAATGCAAATAATTGAAAATTATCAAATGAAATTACTATTGATCGCAAGCATACAAGCAGTTATGTGTCGTATATAGGAATGAAGCGTTGAAAGAAAGACAATGTCAAAATTGGCTTTTCAAATTTCATTGTGGTGATTTTTCATTAAAAAATACGCAACGATCTGGTTGTCCAGTTAAGGTTGACGGGAGTCATATCGAGGCCATTATCGATTCAGATTCTCACAGCGTAACACATGAGATTGCAGGGAAGCTCAATGTATTGCGTACATGCACTAAAAAGAAATTAAAACTGCTTCGCTATGTTAACACATTGTTGACCAGCAAATTTTCTCAGAATTTATCTCACGACACCGGCTATTATCTCATAATTGAATGTGGAAATGAAACAAGATAAATAATTTTCAATAAACTGCTTTTCATATTTATTTTTGGTATGATAAACGGTGTAGCAATCGTTTACGTGTAATGATACGCGACAGGTTTTACAAATATATTTTGTTTCGCTGCGTTTACCTTGTGGAGAGCATACTCTACAGCTTGTAGTCGCATTTGTTTTTTCTACCAGTGACTATTTTTTCTAAAACGTAGTCCCTTAGCTGCCCGGAAAACCTAAAGGATGGATCATTGTAAGAAACCGTTTTAGTAGAAATTTTTTGTATCTTGTACGGGAACATATTTAGACGCGGAAATCCGATTTTGATGAAACTTATGGGAGCTTATAGTTCTTTGAAAAATATTTGGCACGTGTTCTTTTTATCGGGAACCATCCATTTTGAAAAACAGGGGTGAAAACAGCCCTCAAAGTTGGGGTATTTTTAAGATATCTTGGAAACTAGAGGTTGAAAAAATTTGAATTTTTTTTTAAATCTTGTGTTTTTCAGTAGGAAATGTAGTCGCGTAAGAAAATTTAAGCAAAAGTTTTTTGTTTAAACAATAGAGCTTTAAGTTCCCATAAGTTTAATCAAAATCGGATTTTTTCATCTGAATATGTTCCCGTGTTAGTTTATATTGTGACTGATGGTTAGAGTAAATTTTGAAATTTATTCTATAAGGTGTAGTTTATAAGAAAGAATGCAACAATAATTACACTCTATGCTCTCCGAGAACGCACTGACCCAATGTCGTTGATGCGAAAAAAGCGCATCGATGACGAGTTTACTCCTGGCCGGTCAGTAAGGTTTGGGCATAAAGACACAAATTAACTCGTGACCGCTCAACAATGTGTTAAGTAACTTGATTTATGGGTCCCCCATCGGCTTAAGGAAATTCATTTGACACAACGCATGATAATGGAAAGCCTCACACACCTTTGGTCACTTGCCAAAATTATTGCAGTTAGGTTGGGAGGTGTTGTCACATACACCGTACAGACCTGACCTTGCGCCTCTAGATTTCCATGTATTTCGTTCCATGCAAAATTGGTAAAATTTTAAATGATGCTGATGATGTAAAATCTCATTCAACTCAGTCTTTTTGCTGGCACAAACCAGATTTTAGGAACATGGAATTATGATACTACCTGGAAGATGGCTAAAGGTCGTCGACGAAAATGGACAATATTTAATTTATTGAAGTTATATTGCCAAGTAAAAATTTTGAATTTTCCTTCCTATTTAAAATCCGCTATGCCTCAGTTGCCTACAGGAATTCAAATTGCTAATTGCAAATTCAAAATTTATTCCGTTTTAAAAAGTAACTGAATATTTTCGAGACCCACTGTAATACAGTGGAGCTAACAGATGTGTATGTTAAATTTATAGTTCAAGTTACAGTTATAGGTATCGTGAGGTCGTTAATGATTACATCAAATAAAAACGTGGTGTTTGCTTTAACAATTTTAAGACGTTGAAAATACTATGATATTTTAACCCTTTAGCACTCCAAGCGATATTAATTCCAAAATCGATATAGTTTTTAATGTACAATAGTTCCATTGTGCGTGGTTTATTTCCTTTCGTGGACAGAAATTTTATTACTATAATTCCTTCGTGCAACACTTGAATTTTTACCGATTTAGCAAATATAGTGATACAAAAGTTGTTTCAAATAATAGTGTAGCAATTTTTTGTGTCCTTTGAGGAGCTATTGGAGTGTTAAGGGTTAAAATGCCTTTTGTCTGTGTAATGTTTTACTCGTCACTATCTCACTTTTATTAAAAATACAATCTTGGAAGTTATTCTGTATTGTTTACTTGTTTTTCGATGTAGAATACTCCGTTACTGTTTATGGCAATTAAAAATGCACACACGCTAACAAATATTTGAACCCGTTTTCTAGAAAATGGAGCCTCAAATTCAAATAATTTGATTAAAACTTTAACCCTCTATGGGCCGAATTTTTGTTTTTAATCCAAAAAATTGGGGGAACGAAAAATTAGAAATTATGAACCTATATATGCAAATGAAAAAAAAATTTTCCGTTTAAACAATTTTATTGCAATATATTCACTATTTGACTTTCAGCTAACAACGGCCTATAAAGTTTGCATTTCTGTGCATAAAAGCTTAAGCATGAAATTCCATAAAATAATTTGCACTTGACGTTAAACATTTTATTTTTGAAATCTCTTTGTTGGATCACATTGCAGTGCATACATATTGGTATAGTCAACTATATTGCTTATAATTTCCTTGTCAAATAGTTTTCGAAAATATGTCACAGGAGAACGGGGTGCTTCGGGGACATTAGGGCAATTACCTTTCCAAGGGCGATAACAACTATTATTATTCGTCTGGGATAGTGGTTGCCAAACAATTCTTTGTGGTCCTGCATCTTCCTCATCTGACGAGGATCGAGTACTAAATTCTTCGTCACTGTCAATGACATTTATCCGTCGTCGGGGAAATACTATTACATTTTCATCGGACTCGGAATCTAATAAGAAATCATCAGATCTGTTACCGCTAATGCGTCTAATTCTAATTCCTCTGTTATTTCTATCTAATTTTGTATTCATATTTTGGGTATATGATGTATAAATCTGGAAACAGAAGAAAGCACAAGCTTTATCCTAAATGTACCGAAATCTGCCATAATAGCCCACTGTAACCTCAAGTTTACAAAACTGTATCATAAAAAAACAGTAACAAATTGAAAATTGAAATGCAAACAAATAGGTTGTTATTGAGATACGAACGCAGAGCTATTATGTTCACTATTTTTAGTTCGGTAATGACTGACAAAAGCACAAATAGTATCAATTGGATCAAATGGTTTCGCTTATTTTTACTGCAGACAATTTGCACAGTATTTATTTTGTTATTTCAGGTTGATGAGCCTAGCAACGGTAATAAATATTAACACTGGTTGTCTTGGCAACGTTATAGAATTAAGATTTATGCACCATCTCATGAAAAAAGCTATAATTATTTGGTAAAATGTCGATAAATTAAAATGTGACCTGAAAGTTACACGGGCTCATAGAGGGTTACACTTTGTAGTACCACATGTATTATGTATACATTATTTGTTGTAAGAAAAATTGGTTCAAATGAAAGTTGTATAATATCAAATGGAACATATAATTTAATAACTAGTGTATTACTGTTGTGGATTGCTTGACTGGTGGGTCCTAATATCCTATCCGTAGATATTAAGGAGTGCGTGTCGTGTTATCGGTGTGAATGTGTATATGTGTGTGAAGAGATCATTTCGGGGATTGAGTTGCAGGACAGTGAGTTGCGAGTCGTGAGATTGTGAAGAGTGTTCGAGAGGTTGAAGAACGAGTTCAGAGAGAGAGAGAGAGAGAGGGGAGAGAGAGAGAGAGAGAGAGACCTTTTGTTTCGTTTAATTTCTATAATATTAAATTTTATTGTTCACACTTACGTCTTCGAAAGAAACATCCCTATTCACCGAAAAGCCCTACACTATTTTCCTTTTTTATCGATCTATGAAATTTTCCTTTTGAATATCGTAGGTAAAATTGATAAATATTGTAATTATAAAGAGAGTAATTACTTTTATTGACTTATTACTGAGACTACAAATAATTTTTATATTCAAATGCTTTCTTTTCACTTTTAGTCTGAAAGGAAAAATATAATGGTTTCTAAGAAAATGCGATTAGATTAACGTAGCATATCCTTGGTCTACATCACCGTAGATCTATTTATCATCCTTTGTAAAAAATGCTCCTATTCTACTCAATTGCGTTTGCATCGCAATGAATCGTACCGTTTTATTTCAAGGTTGTAGGTTATTTCTTATGCTTGTTGCACACGCCTAATTAATACGAAATACAAAGCGAAGCAGGACAAGTTTAATATGTGGATAAATAATACGAGGAAAATTATCAAGTGATCTATATTGTATTACTACATGTTCTTCGATTTATCATTTTATTTCTAGCACAATGCATAACGAAACGATAGGCAGCATAGAGTCTGGGAAATATTGCTGAAGAATGTTTGTTCGATACAGTATTTATTTACAGTATTTTAGTACAGTAAACGTTTTTCTTATTTCTCTCGACATTCAATAAACATAAAGTTGAAAAATCATAAAATATAGAATTAAATTTAAACCTAAATGCTTAATATACTTAAAAAACTAGGAAATCTTGAAAATAAAATCTTAAAAGTAACTTTTTTATCTTAAACTCTTAATATTTATATTTATATAATACTTTGTATAAGTTATAATGCTTATTATTTGTAGTACTTAGTTATATTATAGTACCTAATACTTAATAGTAAAACAATTAATATTTTCAATAAATTATAGATTTTTCGTCGCTTTTTACCAATACAAACTCTATTTGTAATAAAAACACTTGGACTTAACAGATTATATTAACAGAATGTCAAATATCTTATAAGTTGTCTTTTCCCATTAGAATTATAGTTCTTAATGTTGCGTTGACCTAAATGGGCTTAGTCGGCATTATTCGGTTAATCGAGAATTGGATTAAGCGATTTTCGGATAAACGTTGTTGCGATAATCGATACTCGACTGTAAATTAAATTATGAACTCTCGAGGCTGCCAATGATTACTCCAATAACCTACTAATTAGACTGTGGAAGATTATATGAATTCACGTATTCGTTGACACCGTTTCAGACAATGATAGTTCACATTATATAATACAAATATTAGAGATTACCACGTCGTATAATTTAGTACAAGTTTTAACAATTAATACCAATGTATTAGGTTGTTCGGAAAGTAATTTCGTTTTAACCCCAGAACGACGGAGCACTAAACTATACTAATATACACTGTTTTATAATAATGACAAGGTTGCAATTTTTAAAAGTTTGTCTAATTTTTATGCTAATGTGTGCTTTAATGAAAAAATTTATGTAAACAGCTTTCGTGGGAACATTTTTATAATTTCAATAATTGTCAAATAAGAAGTCACTAATAAGTCATTTTGACTCGTCCCGTCGTTCTATTGTTAAATCTATACAGTCAGTGTGGAAAGTATTCCTACAGCGACCAATTTCAAATAAAACTGTGTGCGTAAATTTCAGTTATAAATTTTAAGCGAAAAAAATGATTAATAAATATTCTTGGGTATTTGTAGAAAAGATTTCGTAAAAACTAAATTTTATTTTCTTCAAGATTAACAAAAATATACATCCACCATAGATAAACGTAAGAAATAGACGCACAGAAAGTATTCGTACGTCTCTCATTTCTTGCGCTTACTTGAGATATAAACATAATATGAACTTCTGAATGTGACGAATAACAGCAAAGATAATTAGTTTGTACAGAGTACTAATAGAAGCAAATTTGAAATTTGTAATATACTGCAACATGGGTCGCAAAAGGTGCGAAACGACAGAAGAAGAGCGAAAAATTGTTATTCGATTACGCAATCACTTAGTGAAATTTCTTCCATAGTAAATAGAGCAAGGTCTACTATTCAAAGAATAATTGGCAGATTCGGAGAACGAAAAACTGTTGCAAATAAGAGAAGAAGTGGCCGTCCGCGTAAGATAAACGAGTATGATCGACAACTAATTATTCGTAGAGTGAAACAGAATCCAAGTATAACTGCCGAACAAATTGCAGCAGAACTTAAAAACAACAATGGCATAAGTGTGACAGCTAGTACTGTGTGTGACTATTTAAGAAGTAGCCGAATATCATGGTCGAGTAGCACAAAAAAAGCATTTTGTAAACGAAACTAACCGTAAGAAAAGATTTAGAATTCGCTAAGCAACATATTAATACACCAATCAAACATTGGAATAAAGTAATTTTTACTGAGGAAAGCAAATTCGACATCTTTGGCTCTAAAAATAAATTTACAGTGTGGAGGAAGAAAAATACACAATTCAGAAATGAAAATTTGCAACCGACGGTAAAACACGGCGGTGGATCTGTATTAGTTTGGGGTTGTATGAGTGCAAATGGAGTGGGGTCTCTTCATTTTATTGACGGTATTATGAACCATACAGTTTATATTGATATTTTGAAAAAACATCTCCATCTTAGTACAAATAAAATGGGTCTTAAAGACAATTTTATATTCACCCACAACAATGATCCAAAGCACTCTGCATATAATACAAGGCAATGGGTATTATACAACACATCAAAATACTTACAACCGCCGCCTCAATCACCAGATATCAATTCCATTGAACATATATGAGATTATCTTGAACAAAAAATACGTAATCATAATATTTCATGGAAAGAAAGTTTAAAATTCGCTTTATTAGAGGAGTGGAACAAAATAACACCGGCTGTAACATCTAACTTAGTAAATTCCATGCCAAGAAGACTCGAAGCTATGATAAAATCCAAAGGCAATCCTACAAATTATTAAAATATTAAAAATATATTGTATTTTATAGTTAATTTTTCATTATTCATAACTGTACGAATTCTTTCTGTGCATTTATTTCTTATGTTTATCTATGCTGGATGTATATTTTTGTTAATCTTGAAGAAAATAAAATTTAGTTTTCACGAAATCTTTTCTACAAATACCCAAGAATATTTATTAATCATTTTTTTCGCTTACAATTTATAACTGCAGTTTACGCACACAGTTTCATTTGAAAATGGTCGCTGTACGATTACTTTCTACACCGACTGTATGTCGAACTTTGAGAGTAAACCTAGGCGTTTCAAATGATCATGAACGGTCGAATTTGATAAATTTAATCTCTCAGCGATCTTGCAAGTTGTTATTCGCCGGTTTGCATCCATTAATGCCTTTATTGTGCTTTCATCAGCTTCAACTGGTCTTCCAGAACGTGGTGCACCTTCAACATCAAAATTGTCGGATCGAAATTTTGCAAACCAGTTTTAACACTGGCGTTCTGTCAATACATCTTTTCTATACACATCGGATAATTCTTTTCTTGGTTGAACAGAATTTTACCTTTTTAACAGTGAAAAAGTAAAATATGCCAAAAATGCTTGGCCACCTCTTTATTCCGCATAAACATTGTTAAACCTACCAACTGTAAATGCGGCCATGAACTTACGAACCTAGATCATGTCTTGTAACTGTGTCGCTTGTTCAACGTACACAGAACTTGCCTAACTGATGATTTGAGCAGAATGGGGTTGTTTTCACTCTACAAGATCGATATGTTTTTTACCCGACTCATTATATGGGTGTTGTTGCGACGGCAACACCGAAGGTTGTCCGTGCCTAACCCCGCATTCAGAAACTTGTAAGTCCTACAATAAAAGGGCAGGTAGAAGGCGCGACTTACGACCGCGCCGAACACGGACAATTTGACTCCGATGAACGGACCCCACGTGCGACGCACGTGAACAGACCCACGTGCAACGCACGTGAAGACCAGCTGACAAACCCTGCAATAAACCACGTTAATCCCTTATCGACACCATTTCCTAGTCCTTCCGATACACTCCATCAAGCACCAACAATTTCCCACTCCTTCAGATATACCCCCACAAGCACGCTCCTTCCATCATTCCTACAACCAATTAAAAAACGCTAAATTCCTCCACCAAAAACTACCCTCAACCAATGACGACAAAACCGAGGTGACGACGGACAGAACGCGACAAGAATCGACAG
>CM052084.1:1664076-1682548 GCA_028453745.1 Agapostemon virescens
TAACACAGAGATAACATAGAGAGATCACACAGTGAACTCAGAGACAACACGAACAAGAAATCGCAAACAGACGAATACAGACATCACGAACAGAACAGAAATCGCGACACTGTACAAAGTGAAAATAAAGAAAACCCGCAACCAAATACCATCGTGTAAATTATTACGCGAACGAAGGTGCTCAGTGACAATACCGTACACTGAGAAGAAGGTATCACCGACGTGACACCTTCGTATACAACAGGTGTGTTTGCGTATTTTTTTCGTTTTCTTAAGTAAGACAACCTTCACATGTAACTAGGTATGCCAAACAATTATGTCATTTAAGCAGTATTTTGTAATACAATATAAATTATTTTCATCTGTATAAACCACACATAGATGTCTGAGTATTCTTACATAAACAAAATAAAAAAGTAAATGATTTAATGTTTTCTTGTTTGTTTCAGGTAAGGACAAATGCATGATAGTTGGCAGTGCTCGCTACGGTACCTTTTATAATTCGAAATAAAGGTAACTAAAACATTTTATGATCGTTACACCCTACTAGTATTCATTTGTCTTATTTAGATACATCGTTTCTATCATTGTCATTATCGGTATCATTATCATTAATAACATTAGCGTTATATATAACAACATCATCCTACAACCATCACTTGTGGTGCGTCATCTCCGATTAGAGTTGGGTTTACGCTACGGTCGATTTTGTGTTTGTCATTTTTACGGCTGGAAAGTATTACCGAGATTTCGTAAGGAAAACTCGGCCGTGCCGCTCTCAATGGCACTCGACGTAACACGGGCCCACCTAATAGCGTCGGGTCCCATAATTTATGGCTCGTTTCCTTAGAATGGAAAAGGGTCTTAGTGCCATTTTCTGCGTACTCTCCTAACCGATTTACCCTAAACTAACGCATCGGATTGTGGGCATTACGCCAGTCGAAAACTACCCTAAATGTACATAATTGGCCAATGCCAAAATCCCAACTTTCTAGTTTTTTTTTAGGGATTTCGGGTCTTCTTGTTTCCGAATACTTGTTTCTACAAAAACATCTTTTTGAACGCTTACGATAGACACGGCTTCTAGAACCGTACAACGAACTATTACCGTCAACCGGACCTGCCGAGTTTATTATACAAATAGACCAAATTAACCCACTCTATGGGGCCAATTTTGTTCTTAAATAGAAAAAAATGTATGCAATGGAAAATCAACAATTACGAACCTATATATACAGATTAAAAAGAATTTATCAGTTTAAACAATTTTATTATAATTTGTAACTTTGTAACTTTGCGGTAACAACGGCTTAGGATGTTTGCAGTTCTTTGTATAGAAGCTTAACAGTGAAATTCCTTAAAACAGTTTGCACTTGGCGTTAAACATAGATGTATGTTGCATTTGGAACATTTTATATTTAGAACCCCTTTGTTGGATCACAATTGAGCTATGACAACTATTATTAGCCTGGGATACTGATCGCTAAACAATTTTTTGTGATCCTGAATTTTCCTTATTCGATGATGATTCGGTACTAAATTCATCGTCACTGTCAATAATATTTATGCGTCGTCGGGTAAATACTGCTGGATGATTTTTATCGAACTCTGAATCTAATAAAGAATCTTCGAATCTATTACCTCTAATGTTAATTCTTCTATTACTTTTGTATGATTATGTTTCCATATTTTGGGTATATGATATATAACTCTGAAAATAGAAGAAAGCACAAGCATTATCCTAAATATATCAAACTCTATCATAATAACCTACTGTAACCTGAAAGTCACCTAATTGTATCATATACAAACAGTAACAAAATGATTATTGAAATTGCAAATACATAAGTTGTTATTGCTATGCAAACCCAAAATTGTTATGCTCACTTTGTTTTGTTTAACACTTTAACTGCCGAACTAACAACCTGAAAAATTCCACAAAACCAAAGTAATTTATTTGATAAAACTACAATTTAAAATAAAAAATGTGTGACAAATGGTTCGCTTTCAACCTTCTTGTATTTTCCAGATATCAATTAAATTGATTACAACGAACATATAAACGTAAAAATTTACTTTTAACACTTTGACTGCCACGTCACCCATATATAGGTGACAAAGTTATTTGTTAATGGTTAGAGAGAAATTTGTACGTTAATATAATCGTTGCACTAAATTTAGTTCAGATCTGGATATTGCAAGAAGGTTGAAGGATAACTATGTCTCGTATATTTTAAGTTTCCAATCGTTGCTTTATCAAATAAATCACTTTGACTTTGTGGCATTTTTGAGGTTGTTCCTTCGGCAGTTAAAGTGTTAAGCATGTACAAATAATTCTGTCACCCACATATGGGTGACATGACAGTCAAAGTGTTAATAGATAGTATATAATTGAATACATACAAGTATAAATAACGTAAATTGCACAAGATGGTTACGTTGGTTTCTATCTGCAGACAACTTGCAATGTATTTACTTTGATATTTCAGGTTGACGGGGCTTCCAATCGCTATCAATATTGTTATTTGTTACCTCAGAGACATTATATAATTTAGACGTATATATTATCTTATAAAAACCTAAAATCATTTGGTAAACTGTCAATATATTAACATGTGACTTGAAAATTACACGGCCCCATAGAGGTGTAACAACGAGTCTTACAAGACAAGAACCCTCACTATTTCTTGGGAACCACTTTGTGTTGTGGCAACATAACAATAATATTTAATTTTATTTTCGTAAAATAAAATGATTAATTCAGGAAAGTAGGTAACGATTATACGTTTAAGATTGTTACCGAAGCCTTGCGATAGGCAACGCGCTGCACTTTGAAGTCAGCATGATAGACAGCCTCTCCGGGACTTGAGACGGGAGAACAAATTATGGACGAAGAAAACAATAACTAAATTACGTACAGTTACTTGTTTTAATATTCGGGCACTGTGGTTTTTGCGAAATTAAAGCTTTACGTACTTACTTCAAACGTGTTTATCGAATGTTCTGGTCCGTAATGGGTTGAATTATAATTTAAATTCATAAAATTCAAATTAATAAAATTAATTACTTTATTTTTTATTGTTTTCCACATAATAAATCAAAAACAAAATTAGACCCAATATTGGTGTCGACAAAATATTCGGACACTTAACATTACATCGGGAAAAATAAACCAAGAAAAATAAAAGTTCCACCGCATGATGTCCCCCTCGGTATTGAACAACTTTCGTTGGAAACATTTTTGCGTATAATCAATATTTTCGGAGATATTCGACTGTAACGCTTTATAATTTCCACTCTGTATAAGCAAGCAATGTAACGAACCACATTAGACCCGATCGGTCAGCTCATGCTGACGCTTGTGCCATTTCAACTGTCACACGCAGAATAAAACTCCTACGGAAAACCAAAGTGATCGGGTCTCACATTTCAATTTAACGTCCCTTCCTATTAACCCTCTATGGGCCGAATTTTTGTTTTTAATCCAAAAAAAATTGGGGAACAAAAAATCAGAAATTATAAACCTATATATGCAAATGAAAAAAAATGTTTTCTGTTTGAACAATTTTATTGCAATATATTCACTATGTGACTTTCAGGTAACAACGGCCTATAAAGTTTTCACTTCTGTGCATAAAAGCTTAAGCGTGAAATTCCATAAAACAATTTGCACTTGACGTTAAACATTTTATTTTTGAAATCTCATTGTTGGATCACATTCAGTGCATACATATTGGTATAGTCAACTATATTGCTTATAATTTCCTTGTCAAATAGTTTTCGAAAATAGATCACAGGAGAATGAGGTGCTTCGGGGACATTAGGGCAATCTCCTTTCCAAGGACGGTAACAACTATTATTATTCGCCTAGGATAGTGGTTGCCAAACAATTCTTTGTGGTCCTGCATTTTCCTCATCTGACGAGGATTGAGTATTAAATTCTTCGTCACTGTCAATGACATTTATCCGTCATCGGGGAAATACTATTACATTTTCATCGGACTCGGAATCTAATAAGGAATCATCGGATCTATTACCGCTAATGCGTCTAATTCTAATTCCTCTGTTATTTCTATCTGATTTTGTATTTGTATTTTGGGTATGTGATGTATAAATCTGAAAACAGGAGAAAGCACAAGCTTTATCTTAAATGTATCGAAATCTGCCATAATAGCCCACTGTAACCTCAAAGTTACAAAACTGTATCATAAAAAAACAGTAACAAATTGAAAATTGAAATGCAAATAAATAGGTTGTTATTGATATACGAACCCAGAGCTATAATGTGCACTATTCTTAGTTTGGTAATCACTAACAGAAGCACAAATAATATCAATTGGATCAAATGGTTTCGCTTATTTTTACTGCAGACAGTTTGCACAGCATTTACTTTGTTATTTCAGGTTGATGAGCCTAGCAACGGTCATAAATATTAATATTGATTGTCTTGGCAACGTTATAGAATTAAGATTTATGCGCCATCTCATGAAAAAAGCTATAATTATTTGATAAAATGTCGATGTATTAACATGTGACTTGAAAGTTACATGGGCCCATAGAGGATTAATTAAATCCAGAGAGAGTACGAGCTTCTTCAAGGTATCGTAACTGAGCGACCGCCTTCCCGAACGACGAGACGAACGCCTCAACAGTTGCCTTCGTATACAAATCCGATAAATCAAAGAATTTTGGAATGCACCTAGAATTCGAATGAAACAACTTAACCTCATAATAAGATCGCTATCCAAATAGGAAACCAATAGAATCAACTTCATCAGTCGAACAGCCATTCCTCTTTAATCATGTCACTAGCCTTTTCGGCGATCATAATCGTCGGCGCATTCGTATTTCCTCGAACAATTTCCGGCATCACAGAAGCGTCAACCACTCTCAACCCTGTCACTCCGTAGACTCTTAACCTAGGATCCACTACGGCTTCAGAATCCCATTTAGGCCCCATTTTGCAAGTCCCAACCGGATGATAAATGGTCGCCGTATATTCCATCATCACGCATTTCCAATAATCTCTACTACCAAAAGTGAAATGTCTGCAAGCTGGCAATGGAATATCCACTAATTGCCATCCATGTTTATGGAAGGATTTCGTCTGAAACAACTTCAAAGCAGCTTCAATCCCCTCTACCATGATCTCAGCGTCGGGATAGGCTGTAAAAGACCCTGGAAATATCAAAGGAGGTCCCCAAAGAGGATCAGATTCGTTCAAAAAAATAAATCCTCGACTTCTAGGTTTAAGCAAGATTGGTCTAGCATTGACAGCGTCGTAATAAGAGAGAGGTTCAACAGCAGTTTCTCCAAAGTCAGCAGGATCGTTGACAAAGTCCATTGTATTGCTAGCATCGAAGCTGAATTGAATATCTGGTAAACCATCTTTATGTTCAAATATAGTTTGCAGAAAGACTCCGCAGGATAGTGGCCCCGTTGCTGACAGTGGGCCCGTACGGGTATGTTGATAGTCAAATATGTCATCGATCTTCCCGCTATTGTCCTTGCTGGTGGACGTAGAATTCACTGACATTACAAAACCGTCCATCGTCACGTGGTCCTGAAGGTTTCTACCAACAGGTAGATCGCTGATAATTTCGATTTTATGTTTCTTTAATTCTTGGGCAGGTCCCACGCCGGAGAGCATGAGAATCTTAGGCGAGTTGATGGCCCCAGCCGATAGGATCACTTCCTTCCTACTCAGGACCAGCTTGGTCAAACCTGTGGCCGACGAAACGTATTCTACGCCCATGGCACGCTTCGTTTCGTGATCGATGAGGATCCTTGTGACGTGCGCTTGCGTTTCTATGGTTAAATTCTTTCGTTTCCGGCGGATTGGTCTGATGAAAGCGCCGTTCGTGCTTTGCCGCATTCCATGGATTGACGTGGTTTGGAGATGCACGACGCCTAGTTGCCGGTCGGTGTTTGCGTCGACGTAGTCCTGGCCCAGTTCTTTCCAGGCGTTCATCAGGATTTCAGTGTTGATGTCCGTGTAGGGAAACCGCTCCACGGTTTGGTAACCGCCCTGGTTATGGTAGTGTGGATTTTTCTTAACTATCTGAAAGAGAATTGAATGTTAACCCTTTGCACTCCGAACCATTCTGGATGTTGGCTATCAGCTACTCAGCGCTGCTTTGTAGCAGAAACGTGCATTTTCAGATCCTAGTATTATTTAGTATAGTTTTGGAACCAAGTAGCATATTATAATGATATTGGACTTATACAAATTGGTCGACATCGAGAAATGTATATTTAAAAAAGAATCAATATTTTATTTTTTATAATTTTGTACAGTGTGATAAACCTTAAAACACTCCTCAATATGCATTGCAGGCTGATTTGTGCACGTTTGACAATAGTAACTCGTTTGGCGCCTACCACCAGGTGTTTTCCTGTCAGAACAAACAATGCAATCCCGTTTTCTTTTTTCCACATCGGGAATATGTAGTTTATTATCTAATCTATTGTCCGTAGAAGACGTGGATGGACGCATTCTCGATTCACGAAAATCACCTCTCAACTGGTCAATGAGTGCCTTACAAATTTCTAATTGGGTTGAAAATTGAAAATTTCTAATTGTTATTAGTAACTCACAAAATGATATTTACCAAAAGAACTTATTTACCAAGAGAAGAATCACTTTTCCGATTTTCTCACTCGTTAGATCTATCTATTAGGTAAATCGGAAAGTTCCGTCCGTTTTTTTACAAAAAGTAAAGCTTTATTCATGAATGAAAATGAAAAAGTACGTTAATCAAAATATTGTCCATCGTTAGTGATGACTTTTTCCCATCTTTCGGGCAGCAAGCGAATTCCGTGTCGAAAGAATGATTCATCTTTGGAGGTTATCCAGGCAGAGATCCATTTTTCAGCAAGTGCGTGTGCCATTGACCGAAACAAGTGGTAGTCAGATGGGGCACAGTCTGGTGAATAAGCCGCATGTGGTAGCACTTTCCAGCGAAGTGCTTCTATCGTTTCCTTGACAATTTTTGAGATGTGAGGCCGAGCATTGTCATGCAGCAAAATCACCTTACGCTGTCTCGTTTCATATTGTGGTCGTTTTTCGTGCAATGCTCGACTCAAACGGATTATTTGTTGTCGGTAGAGATCTCCTGTGACTGTTTGACCAGTTTTTAGCAGTTCATAGTATACCACACCTTCCTGATCCCACCAAATGCAGAGTAAACCTTTTTTTCCGTGGATATTCCGCTTTGGCGTCGATGTTGAGGGTTGGCCAGGATCACAAATGGTTTTTCGACGTTTAGGATTGTCAAAATAAATCCATTTTTCATCCCCAGTGATGAGACGATGGAGAAACCCCTTTCTTTGTTGCCTAGCAAGCAAAATTTCGCAGATGGTTTTCCGCCTTTCAATGTCTCTTGGCTTGAGTTCATATGAGACCCACTTTCCTTCCTTGTAGACCTTCCCTAAGGCTTTTAAACGGTCGGAAATGACAGATTGAGCACAATTTAACGCTTCTGCAATTTGTTTTTGCGTTTGACATGGATCTTCATCCACCAACGTCTGCAATTCTTCGTCTTCGAATACTCGTGGCCGTCCAGAACGCTCTTTGTCCTCCAAAGAAAAATCACCATTTTTAAAACGTCGAAACCACTCTCTACATGTTTTATCGGAAACAGCATTATTGCCATAAACGTCTACAATCATTCGATGAGCTTCAGCTGTCGTTTTCTTCCAATTGAAACAAAAGACTAACACTTCGCGCAAATGACGCTTATTCGGCTCAAATTCCGACATTTTCAATGTAGAAAAAAAACGAAGTTATTGATGCAAGCGTAAATTGTTGTGTACTGAGTTTTATTAACAGATGTTCAAACTAAAAAGTTAGCCTTACTTTAGAGGTTATAGTTACCCACAGTTCGAGCTACGGCTACTCGACGCTAGATGGACAGAACTTTCCGATTGACCTAATATACCGGTCGAAGTTTCAAACCAGACTGAGCTCAACTTTGAAAATCTTTTCCTTCAGTTTTAGACTTGTTTATTTATATTTATAAATCTCACTATACCGTACGAGATATGCTCGATTACCGGCCTTTCTTTTACAAACTCTCCTTATCACTCTTTTCAAATGGCGCCGAGAAGTACTCGGACCGTCGTGAGTACGCTTCTCATGTTCTCTTCTGACACAAAACCCGCTGACACTTTTCTATATATCTTAGTAATTTTACTATATTTTGATTTGATTTCTTGTGCCATTTCAAGAGAAAACTTCAGGGAAACATGCATGTCTCAAAAAGTTGCGCTGAAATAACTTAATTCCCCGTAATCACTAATCAACTTTAATGTCCCACGAGAGTGGACCTCCGAGTGATATGCTAGAATTACGATGTAATTAGAATTGTTCAGTGCGCGCGAATAGTTTATTGAAAGTGATTCTATCGAGTTGAATTTGTTGCGATGGCAACATTGAAGGTTAGTACGTACCTAACCCGTCTTCGGTAATTTAGAACACATAAACGAAAAGTAGGCAAGAAGTTACTTATGTTAGCTGCAAAGGAGCTGACCATTCGATACGCGCTGTACGCGGACAATTTTAACCCTTTGCACTCGAATGGCGCCTCTGAGGCGACACTAAAACTTGTCATACTATTATTTAAACAGCTTTTACATCGCTAGGTTTGCAGTTGAGAAATCAATAAAAATGTTAATATTCTAAATACGAATCATAGTAATTAATTTCGTATAAAGGAAAGGAAACGAACTATCCACAATGGAGTTATTATAGATAAAAATATTGTTTCGATTTTGGAGTTGAATTGCTTCGAGTGCAAAGGGTTAATCTGACGGACGAACACCACGTGTAACGCTCTCGAAGAAACGGAAACCCTGCAAGAAATCACGATAATCCCTTTGTTTATTGTCCGTGGTAGAATTAAGAATTCTTTCGGACCTTGTTTGTGTTTGTTTGACATGTGCCGACTAATTAATGAATTAATGTTCGAAGGACCAGTTGAAAACTTAACAGATTGTATTTACTGCCACTTCTACGATGCAACTTCAACAATATATAAACTAAGAATAACCAATTTGTATAACTTAACAGAACGCGTTAACAATATCTAAGATGTCATAGGAACAGAGTTAAGCCCACGTTATTCCCACGGGCTGAACAATATAATTTAACCTCTATAGTCTGATAATGGGCAACATTAATGAGTGGGTGTCATACTCAATATTACAGTTACGAATTTGTACCTCTGCATCTTCATTGTTCTCGGATTTAAGGAAATATGGCAAAACTTCTCCGTAACTCCAGCCGTGGTTCCCTTTCTCAGCCCATTCGTCGTAATCCTTCGCATTTCCGCGAATGTAAATCATGTAATTAATCGTACTCGATCCACCCATAACCTACACAAAAATAATAATGTTGTTAATGAACATATACAATGGATATAAGAAATACTTAAATACTACACGAGCCGTATATTTTGAAAGTAGTCTAAGTCCATCTTATTTAAAATAAATTGTAAATAATCTATTTAGAGTCATTAAGATTTTGTAAAACAAAAATTAGCTGGTTAATAAGACGATACAAATTTCTATTTGGAAAGTGGCTTAAGTCCCATTTTGAGAATTGCAAACGGATATGGAGTATATTATGTAGTAAAATTATATGAGATAAGAGCTTTATGTGATAGTATTAATATAGTATTTCCCGGTTAACCCAGATAATGATTCTTTAAATAATAATAATAATTCCACTAAATATATAATTTGAACATAATATATCAATGCAAACAAGCAAGTAATCTCAGCTCGTAATCTACTTTTCTTGAGTTTCCTGATCATTTTATCCCCTAAAAAACTTAAAAAGGAAAAAAAATCGCGAAGTATATGCAGAATTCACTCTAAGAAAGAAATGAAATCATAAATCGACACCAAGCACAGCAGATGTTTTCCTTTATCTAAATTGTTATAAGTAGCAAACATTTTAAATTGCATTAAGAAAAAAACAATTTATTGTTTGTCCTTAACCCTTTCGGTACGAGCGCTCTTTCCATCGCGACACTCCCGCTGTACGAGGTGCCCTGCTGAAAACGCGCACATAGCACATGGTCAGGCCTCCTTTCTGTGAAGACTTTCCTAACCTTATATATGATCTATGCTTAATAAAACAATGCTTTTTCCAAATGTTGTTTGTAACTTTAATATTAAGAGATAGTTGTATAAAATTCTTTCAATTGTATAAGTAAAATTTATAAAAATTATATACATATTATATGATTATATACAAGATTATAAACAAAATTATATATACAACAAAAATTACTGTTTACATATTAGTTAATGTATGATTAGACACAAGACGGCTAATAATTTAATTGGGTGTGATATATTTTAACCCTTTTGGTACGGGTGCCGGATACATCCGGCACTCGCCCACACAGATCATCAGATGGATGCCGGATATATCCGGCATCCGTACCGAAAGGGTTAAGGAATGTTACGAAACCATAAAAAGTGTCGAAAACATAAGTTCATTTTAAATGAAATTAAATGAGAGGATTTCATTGCAACTAAGCCTCTAGTGAACGTGATTTTTAGAAGGTTAAAAATACAACAGCACAATACAAGGAGATGATGGACTTACTACGATATACCATAAGTATATGAAATTCATAAAATTACACCACATACACACATGACATAAGATGAACATAACAAGAAAATTTCGTCCAGTTAATACCTCGAATCGCAACACTGCGATTTTGAAAATAAATGGTTTATCTTTGTAATATTTATTGTTACAAAATAATCACGAATCGAGCACCGACAAGTTTTCCTGAATCAGAAGTATAGTGTTAAAATATTTTTTAAATCCACTGAATGTTAATTTTTACTTAACCCTCTATGGGCCGAATTTTTTTCTCAAATATAGGAAAATATATGCAACGTTTCCATTTCATCGACAATTACAAACCTATATAAGCAGATTAAAAAAAATTTACCAGTTTAAACAAGTTTATTATAATCTGTAACTTTGCAGTAACAACGACTTACGTAGTTTGCACTTCTGTGCATAAATGGTTAAGCGTGAAATTCCATAAAACAATTTGCACTTGGCGTCAGACATACAGTCCGCGACAATAGAATAGCACACCCCGTAAAATTTGTTAATTCTTATTTATTAAAGTATAAAAATATAATTTTGAATATGTAGACAGGTACACATAAGTGTTGAACACCAAATAGCGCTAAGTTTCTATATACAAGGATGGTCCTTTTTGTTTCATCTGCAAAAATGTATATATCTTGATAAACCAGTGCGACAAAATAATAGCACATTATTGTAATTAATTAACATTTATGCATAGATACGAAGGGAAGTCAATATTTAATATTTTCTAGATTCTCCAGTGTTTTTTATAACCGAAATTATTCGCTTTGGAATCGACTTGAATAATTTTTTAATCCTTTTCTGCTTCATTCGTTCCCATTCGAGTGCAATGCACTCTTTCAATTCGTTTACGTTATTAAACTGTTTCCCTTTAGCATAAACTGCTCTAGCAAGGTCTCCCCAACAGTTTTCAATATATAATATTCAAGTCAGGGGAACGAGCTGGCCATTGCAAGACTTGAATATTTTCCGTCTCGAAGAATGCTTTCACAACCTTTGCGGTGTGAACCGCTGCATTATCCTGCTGGAATATGTGTTTTTCTCCGGAAATTCTGATTGCGTGTGTGGTTATTTGTTCGTGGATTAACATTAGATATTTCACGCTGTTCATTTTTCCACTGATAAAATTAATATCCGTCTTTCCATGGTAGCCGATACTGGCCCACACCATGACTCCTCCGCTACCCATCTGGCGACGGATCAAAAACATTTTTTCTTTACGTAAGTCGTGGTAATAATAACTCCACTCGTCAGGTCCAGCGAGATTGAACTTCTTTTCGTCGGTGAACATGACATTTTTCCACTTCTTCTTCCAGTGAGCATGTTGCTCTGCGAACTGCAGCCTTGCCTTCTTATGCGCTTCGGTTAGAGGCGGTTTTTTTTAAGCTTCCTTCACTGCAGGTGCTTAGATCTTTGCAGGACACGTTGTACATTTCTGACGTTTGTTTGTACGCCTGCTGCTTCAGCAATCTGCCTGGTAGTCATTGGTGCATTCGATGCTGCCCTTAGAATAACACGTTTCTCTCGTGCTGATAGTGCCGCAGGTCGTCCAGGACGTTTTATATTACCGTATTTCTCGGGGTTTTTCAAATAATTCATGACAACCTTCCGGCTTCTATGAATTACTTTCGCAATCTTTGAAATAGAAACATTTTCTTTAGATAGTGTCATAATTGTTTTCATTTCACTATCTGTTAACTTCTTTCCACGACCCATTTTTTTAGAAGTTTTCCGCAATAATTCACCACACTATATATCAAATACCTGGCCACCTTCCTTTGCTCGTGTTCAACTGAGAAGTGAGAGTGTAGCATGTGTGCTATTATTTTGTCGGATTACGTTTCCATGAAATCTACCAAAACAACGATTCTAAGAATTTAGGGGCTGTGTTTACGTGTCAAAGTCACTAAGATGGATATATAAGAAGTAACTCAAGAAGCATATGGATTGAACGCTCTCATTTCTGTTCTATTTTTAAAATACTACGAAATTTAGAAGGTGTGCTATTCTATTGTCGCGGACTGTAGATGCACGTTGCACTTGAAACATTTTATTTTTGTAACCCCTTTCTTGGATCACACTGCAGTGTAATATGTATCGGTATAGTCAACTATATCACTTATAATTTCACTGTCAAATGGTTTTCGAAAATGGGTTACAGGAGAGTAGGGTCCTTCGAGGTCTTCAGGACAATCTCCTTTCCAAGGGCGATGACAACTATTATTCGTCTGGGATACTGATTGTTAAACAATTTTTTGTGGTCTCGAATTTTCCTTACCTGATGATGATTCGGTAGTAAATGCATCGTCACTGTCAATAATATTTATGCGTCGTCGGATAAATACTATTGCATTATCTTCATGGAACTCAGAATCTAATAAAGAATGTTCGTATCTATTACCGCTAATGCTAATTCTTCTATTACTGTTATGTGATTATGTATCCATATTTTAGGTATATGATATATAACATTGAAAATAGAAGAAAGCACAAGCATTATCCTAAATATACAAAAATCTATCATAATAGCCTACTGTAACCTGAAAGTCACAAACTGTATCATATACACATAGTAACAAAATGATTATTGAAATTGCAAACAAATAAGTTGTTATTGATATGCAAACCCAAAGCAATTATGTACGCATTGCTTTTGTAATGGACAGAATATAATGGAATAGGTAGAAACATAAATAATGTAAATTGCACGAGATGGTTCTGTTGATTTATATCTACAGACAACTTGCAAGACGTTTACTTTAATATTTCAGGTTGACGGTGCTGTCAAACGTTATCAATATTGTTACTTGTTATCTCAGAGACATTATATTATTTAGGCGTATATGTTATCTTATAAAAAAACTAAAATGATTTGGTAAAATGTCGATATATTAACATGTCACTTCAAACACTACACGGTTCCATAGAGGGTTAAATACGCATTTAATTCATCGTCTAATAAATATTATGTAGATGAATAATCTAGAAGATATCCAAAAAGTAATCTAGAAAATATTTTTCTTCACTGTTATTTTTTAAGAAGTTTTCATAAGAAAAGATATTTAAATGTGTTTAAACAATGTTTTAAGCGAGCTAAACAGAAATTCTATATCTACTATAACTGTGGAACAGAAAGGATTGCATTACAAATCAAAGCAAGTTGAAAGCAAGATTTCAACAAAAGTTTCAACAAAAATTTCAAGCAAAAGTTTGTTTGTCACGAATCTAACGGTGGTATAAAAAAGTTTTTCTAGTAATGAATCTGAACAGTGTCACGAATGTAGGCACCTCTCTATCTGGAAGACGAAACAGAATACTTTCTATTCGGTGAAATGCTACGGGTCAGCAATTGAATCATTTGAGCAGGAAATTTAAAAAAATGTCGATCTATGCCGCAAAGTATCATAAACTCATTCCGTTTCGGTGTAATGGTCGCCAACGGTTGACACGTATGACTTTCGTGTAAAAAAGGACACCATTCCATCTGAAATGGCCAGTTCTGTCATTTCATTTCCACCTCGGGTAATGAACAGCATGATCTCTTCGATACTCGCTTTCGAAACGAAGTGGAGCTTGGAATATGAGCAGGTAACTTTATTGAACAAAAAATGAAATACATTTTCTCTGTGGCCGTGTCTCATTTGAAACGGTAAATTTACTGTGGTAAAAGCTAAAATTAGAGTCTATTTTTCATGCGAGACGTGTCATAAACTGTGTTACAAAACTCTAACAATAGATGTCAGCGATTATTAAAATTTCGAATTTATTATGCATAAATTGGATATATCTAGATTATAATTAGCTATTCTAATTAAACAATTTTGTATGTAGTTAACACATTGCGTACGGCGTTCTGCGCGCTCAACGTGCTCCCAGGGTCCGTACATTTCTGAACGCTCCAGAAGCATGCTTGGCAAGCAATACGATGTACATATGCACATTTTTAAAGCATTCTTAAATATTACTATATATTTTATACATCTATTTATTATGTAAGATTTTTTACATTTTAACAATTATTTATTTCACAAACTTGAATAATGCTTTAGAGTGTGATATCTGGTAAAAAAAAATTATCAGTAACAGATTGAAAATATAAATGATTTTTAAAAAGCTGTTTCCTTACAAATTAAAACACAAACTTTAAAATAACAAAATGTACAATAATAAAACACTTTATATGGTACGGTAGACGATCGGCACAGATCTACCGATACACTGGCTATACTGACCGATTGGTTTTACATGCTTGGAATGTCAACATTCGGTTATTTTGGTTATCGTAACGTAACAAACACATTTTGTTCCTAGTTGCTTAAGTCATCGATTCAGTCGAAGAAACATGAAAATGAGATGTCTCATGACCCGGTCACAACGTTCGGCTTGCTAAAAACGTGATATCTCATGACCCGTACACAATGTGTTAAATATCTAGTATAAAAATTTACACAGATCGATCATAATTTATATTTAAATTCGGTATATTTTGAAATTTTCATATTGTTTTTGGATGACGTTTTCATACTGAAAAAATAAATTTGTAAATGCATATCACATAAGCTAGTAAAAAATAATTCATGTCCTAATGTGAAAACAAAAATAGAGAATAAATAACTCAAGGGAAGATAGCATGATGACCTAACTTGTAGACATTGTCATATTTTTTAATTTGATTATTTATTTATTAAACCTGTGGTTGCTCTAGCTCGTACACATGTACATTGACAGACAACTACTTCTAGTATATTTTAATATATTTTAATATATTCTAGTATATTTCAGTATGCTCTAGTATATTCTGATATACTACTTCGGTATACTCTTTACACATGAAAAACTTTTTAAAAATGAATCCAAACGATGTCCATTTTTGTAAGAAGTTAGGAATAATTTACTAAACGGTGTGGAGATAATTATTGTTTAATTGCTATAGGTTGGAGTTGTGTTCACCAAACATATTATATAGAACAAACCAATAACACTTATTAAACGGGAAAGGTGCTCAATGTCACTTTGTGCACACTGAAAGAGGGCAACAAGCACCATCGTGCTGCTATCGTATACAATGCTTTTCCCTTTTCTCTTCTTAACTACAATGATAACGTTAAGAAAAATTTATACAGATTATTTCGGAAATTAATCCTTCTAACCCCTCAAAAAAGATCATGTGATTTGGAGCAATTTTAAAAAAGTTATTTGCTTTTGGAGGATATACTTAAGTAGCTAGTCGCTACTGTACACTTTGTTATGCAATACCTGTATGTCAATCGTTGCGGCTTGCTGAAATGATTTACAATTAAATTACTGCTGTAGTGAAAGCAGATATTTAATTTGATTCTAGATATTTCGTACTGTCAATTCGGCTTAATAAAAAGTGTAATTTAGATACTGATTAAAATGTCTAGAGTTTATCCTCATATATATACATCTTTTACAGTTTAGTGATTATGGTGATAGGGGAAAGTTGCGAAACTTAAGAAAGGAAGTTGCTGTATTTATCATATGCATAGTTTGTTACAAAATATAGCGTCTGCAGAGCTTATGTAACTTTTATCAATTATATAATATGCAATATCGTTTTTAAAAATGCCTCATAAGTGTTGCTTTTAGACCAATCAAATTTTCTGTACTTCATAACACTAACATTCATTTCGAACTTAATATAAACATTTTATAAGGCACCAAAAAATTTCCTAAATGTTATTATTATTTAAGGATCTGACAAGATTTTGACACTTTTTCGGAAGTGGCCACTTAAATAAGCTAACTTTGTCGTATTACGCGACCAGATCATAAATTTTAATGACATTTTAGTATGACGTTGGAACCGTTACGGATATCAAAGTGCGCTTTGCACAGAAATATAATTAAAAATTCCTTCTTTGTAATACCATATATAGTATATTATAAATATTTTTAATCAATGTATAATAAACTTTATTCTGTTTCGTGGAATTAGTTGAATTAATTATTAAAGATGTTGTTCTTCTTTTTTTTTTCTCTTGCCGCATTGAGGAAATTATGTTTTTCTTCGTAACACTTTATGGGGCCGTGTAACTTTCAAGTCACATGCTAATACATTGACATTTTACCAAATGATTTTAGTTTTTAAAAAGGAGTTCCAAAAGTAAAATGTTTTAAATTCAACGTACATCTATGTTTAACGCCAAGTGCAAAGGTAGAAAACGTAGTTTTCTAGTATTTATACTTCGTTGAGGGTGATGCAAAAAACATCAATGAAAATAAAAATTTTTATATTTTAACCCTTAGCACTCCAGTAGCGACTCTGAGGAGCCAAGAAAAATTGCCACACTACTATTTAAAACAATGTTAACATCGCTATCCTTATATCTAAGAAATTTACAAAAATTTAACAATTGTAAAGACGAGTAACAATAAAAAAATCCCATATAGATAAAGTGAAATAATTCATGTAGAATGAAACTATTCTACGTTAGGAGAAATGTTTTGATTTTCTAGTTAAAACAATTTCGAGTGCAAAGGGATAATTATTTATCCCTGGCACCAGTTATACAAATTTCTTACTTAATACAGTTCGCCTTCTATCAGAAGATATTTCCCTCTTTTTGCATCTTGTTCTGTGGATTCAACCGGACGGTGCATCACTAAATTACGCTCGTTCTTCTTGTAATGCACGGAACATTTCACATACCGATGGATAGGAAAAGGAAGTTCAATTCCTTGGCCGTCATGTGCTCCCGATATTATTCTCCTTGATTTATTTTTATGGGGTTTTATTAAAGAAAAAGTTTTCTCGATAAAACCGATAACACGTGACGATATGAAAGAAAACGTTCTACAAGCTTGTGTTACCGTAACACTCCAAACACTAGCACATTGTATAATTGAATCAACAAATGTGCAGAAGTTAGTGGAAACAAGTTTCAACATTTATTACAAAGAATTTTCCATTGTAGACTTTTTTGTTGTAATTATTTTACTATACGTGTCCATTTTTAAATGGTTTAGGACTTTTCATGTTCAAAGTCTTGCAAAGGTCATGATATTATAGGTCATTCAATTCAATTCGATCTCAGCTATCATGATATAATAACAGAAATATGTAATTTCATTAAAAAACAGTCGAGGTCCTTGAAATTGAAAAAAAATATGATCTCTATGTAAAAATGATTTCTACAACATGTGTCCCTTTGAACCATACAATTTGTTTCTGGAACATTTCTGGGTATCAGTAAGGAGAACAGAGATATTAATTATTACTGATTTTGGAATACCTACTTTACCCCTTGCCCATGCACAGCCACCCCCTCTTCTGGATCGGCAAGAATGTGCTTCCGGTTGTGTACGGTACATCCAATCGATGTTGCTAGCCTGTAACATCGAGGCAAACGCCGGGACGTCTGCTACTTCCGGTTCTTCAATGCCAGCTTCTAACAATAGCACCTGAAGATTCATGTGAAAGATGAAAAATTTTGACTACATACAGAGGTTGAAAATAAAATGACCCAATAAAAACATTATATATTCTCGTATATTCTGATATATCCAGTATATTCTAGTATATTCTAGTATATTATAATATATTCTAATATATTTTAGTATAGTATAGTTTGCACGAGGATATTTTAGTATATTCTAGTATACCATAATGTATTCTTGTATATTTTAGTATATTCTAGTATACCATAGTATATTTTAGTATAATCTAGTATACTTATAGTATATTCCAGTATACTACAGTATATTCTGGTATACCATAGTATATTTGAGTATAATCTAGTATACTTATAGTATATTCCAGTATACTACAGTATATTCTGGTATACCATAGTATATTTGAGTATA
>CM052084.1:1682558-1696137 GCA_028453745.1 Agapostemon virescens
TTTTAGTATATCATAATATACCATAGTATATTCTAACATATTTTAGTATAATCTAATATACTACATATAGTATATTCCAGTATACTATAGTACATTCCAGTAAACTACAATATATTTTGATATACCATAGTACATTCTAGTATACCACAGTATATTTTAGTATATTTTAGTATATTATAGAATATTCTGATATGCTATAGTATATTCTAGTATACTTTAGAAAATCAGGATATGCTATAGTATATTCTAGCATATTATATAATTGAAATTAGTTAATTGTGGAGCAAAGGGCTTCATTATTAGATTTGTAGAAATATTGAACAAAACAACTTCAATCAGGTTTGAAGTAATTTACGTATTTGGATATTTATTAACATTTTGTGAAAGCACCTAATGTCTGTACTCGTATTATACAACTTTAAATTCAAGTAGAACACAACCAATTCTACTTACAGAAGTTAAAAACTGTTCATCAATCAATTTTTGAAATAGTTCAATATGTTCCTTACATTTGAGACAATAGAAATAATGGTTTTATAATTGTATAATATTTTATGTGATTTTTAATAGATAACTAATTTTCTGCACAGGTGTGTAATTTTGTTTTTCTGATTTTGCAAGGTCCATTTATATTTTTAGTAATGGTCCAAGCTCTTTTGCCATTTAATGTTTTTCTAACAAGAAAAGTACATTAAGCACATGGTTGAACTCAAATTCTATTAAATTCTATTATAAAGAGCTCCCTTATATGGAATATGAACGTTTATATAATGTTAAATTAGCTTTACTACTGTTAAACCGATATAAATATCACGGTGCGTTCTTGATATTGCTCTTTTTTTAATTTCTCCTTTACGCACCTACTCGCGACAAAACTAATAATCCCAATCTATGACCTAATCAATGACATTGAAATTTCCTCTGAAACATTCCTCAGTAATGAGTATAATAATACCACCAAAATTAAAATGTCAGAATATAGTAAGATACCCTCTATACTATTGTGTTGTATATACATATCTTGAAATTTTAATCGGTGATAAGGAAATTAAAAGTTTTATTCACAGCAAATTTCTCACCGATTATAGTTCTTAACTCTTTGCACTCCAAGCAATTTGAATTCCTAAGTTCGAGGAATCGTTTACCCCAGAAGAATTCCACTGTACGAGGTTCATCTTCTTTCGTGCATATCAAATTCGTTACTATTAATAGCACGCGCAACACTTCAATTTTTACTAACTTCTTAAATACAAACATTGTAAAGTATCAATTGTTTTAAATAATAGTCTGACAATTTTTAGTGTTGCTTCCGAGGTGCCATTGGAATGCTAAGGGTTAAAATAAAGTTCTAGATATTCGAGAAAATTTACTACCACTTTGTATTTTGCGTAATTTAAAAGTGAACGTGAACTTACAATGGAACATAGAAAGTGAAGTTTACTCGCGAAAGGAATGCGTTTTTATGATGCGTATAAGCAGAATTAGTCTCACTTTTATGAACCCAACAGTGCATTGTGAATAGCTGACTAATAAACTTCAGGTCACGGCATTTTAAAAACCTTATTCTGGCGCAAGAATATAAAAATGGTCAGAAAACAATTACTAGCAACTAAGAATTACTTAAATAAAATTAAAAAAATTAAAATTAAAATTATTAATAATATAAAATTAATTAAAAATAATAATATAACTACAAAATTCTTTAATAAAAATTTGAATATTATACGAATATGACATTTTAACTTTTCTGTATAAATGTAACGATGCGTTGTAAAAATGTAAGTTTCATTCAAAATTGAATTATGTACTGTTTTCTAACACGAGTACTTTTTTAACAACAATTTGGCATTTAACACTAGAACTACGGAATAATAAATCCTACGACATACATCGCTCTGTAATAATAACGAGAGTGCATTAATTAAAACTTCATACAACTCTTATTGTAAGGTATACGTCATTAAAGAAGTACATCCAAAAATTTCTGATGAAAACATTTTTATAACTTCAATAATTGCAAAAGAAAAAAACAGGGACCAGTAAAAATTAGTGGTTTGGTAGTTCTAGTGTTAATCTTCCAGGAAAAGAATTTCGCCTTCAATCTTTAGGAAAAAGAATTTGACTTTGTAATTTCTTCTGTGTACTGTCTATTTTTTATGAAACACTTTTTAGTGTCTACTGTAAGAAATTTGTATCGTGGAATCTATAAAAAGCTAAGGAACGTTATAATTACTCAGACCTTCACGAGAGATAAATAACAACCGACAGTTCTAGTGATTACAAAACGTCACTGTGTCCCTTCAGGAATAAACATTTACAATAACAAAATTATTTTAGTTTACCTATAAAGTGTTACTAAAAACTGCAGTTATTGTTACGGTAATTAAATATACCAATTAGCGATTATTGCTTAACTACAAAATATTCTATTATTACCGTACGTTTGGTAATGAACAATTAATAAAATAAGCCATGGAAAACTTTTTTAAAAATGTCGATTTAATATTACAGGTTCATTTGTTCTTACGCTTGCTCTGCAGGTAACACAGTTTTCTTCTTTTTAAATGAAATCGTCACAAAATGTCGTTAATACATTGTTTCGAATATTTCGATATAACCAATGATTTATACGTTCTTAAGTGGCAATAGGGTGTACTCTTTTTGACAGACAAAGAGGATAGGAGGATCGATAATCCCTTCACTGAAAAGTCGAGCAGCTGTTAGGGCTTCTTCGTTGAAACGGGTCACAGAACACAAGATCGTCCGTGACGATGTTATGACAATTTTGAGGCTTCTTGGCTATTAAACGTGTCACGAATTGTAAACCCACTTATTGGATTACTCATCTCCGATGACAATACAATCGAAATATGGGGTTTCTGCTGACTTCGAACGCTATCCACTAATGTCTAAAAGTGTTTTAATTACATATATACACATTTATACGTATATATTATATATACACATGTATACACATTTTTCTGATGGCGTAAATTTTATAAATGACAATTTTATCGTATCACGAAACGTAAAGAAGAATCATATGTTTGTCGCAGCAAACATTCTGAGAATTATAATTAACCCTTAACATTCGAGTGACGACTCGGAGGCGCCAGTAAAAATTGTCACACTATTATTGTACAGAATTTTAACATAGTTATCTTTACATATAAGAAATTGATAAAAATTTAACGGTAAAAGAATGAGTAATAGTAAAATCTCCCATATACATAAGATGAAATAGCTCATGTAAAATTAACATATCTTAGGTCAAAAGAAATTCTTTGGTTTTCTAGTTAACACGTTGAATGCGGAGCCATTTTGCTTAGCTTTCGCGCCACATTTTATTTACCTTTAACCGGAAATAATGCAACTGTGCATAAGCAAAAGACGCGCTTAGCCCATTTGTGCTTTTCTGTTTCAATCGAATCTATTGAAATAGTGCGAATATTTCTTAATATTATATGAATTAGGACTTAGAACCAAGGACTGACATAGCATTCAACGTGTTAAAACGGCTTCAAGTGCAAAGGGTCAAAACAGGCAGCGAATACTATTTAGGTTGTTTGACAACGTCCGTGTTTACGGACTTACTAGGTGTATGCATAAGTTTTTTCCGGTTTTTTGATAAAAAAGAACACGTAATTTTCAAGGGAAATTAATTTTTTTTTTATTCAAAATATTGGCCACCGGCTTCTACACATTTCGCCCATCTTTCAGGTAATTTATGAATACCATGCCAGAAAAACTGCTTGTCTTTTGCGGCAAACCATTCGTCGAGCCATTTTCCAACTTCCTCGAAATTGCTGAAGTGCTGCTCTGCGAGCGCGTGCCCCATTGACGCGAAGAGGTGATAGTCAGATGGTGCCAGGTCTGGGGAGTACGGCGGGTGTGGTAGGATGTCCCATCCAAGCGATTTCATAGTGTCTTTCACTTGTTTTGCTGTGTGAGACGGCGCATTGTCGTGTAACAAAATCACTTTGCCATGTCTTTTGGCCCATTCCGGTCGTCTTTCAATTAATGCGTCGTTTAAATTAATCATTTGTTGGCGATAGCGTTGTGTATTAACAGTTTCTCCGGGTTTCAAAAGTTCATAATACACAATACCGGTCTGATCCCACCAGACACAGAGCATGGTCTTCTTGCCGAAGCGATTTGGTCTTGGTGTTGATGGACCGGCTTCGCCATGTGAAAGCCATGATTTTTTCCGCTTTGGGTTTTCAAAATAAATCCATTTTTCGTCACCCGTCACAATTCGATACAAAAAGGATTTCCTTTCGTAGCGTTGAAGCAGCATTTCACAAGTGACTTTGCGATTTTCCATTTGACGTTCATTCAAATTGTGTGGGACCCATTTACCGAGTTTGTTGATCTTTCCCATTGCTCGTAAACGTCTGCTGATTGTTTCTTGTGATACTTGTAATGCTTCTGCTAATTGCCGCTGAGTTTGAGTTGGGTCATCATCCAATAACTCCTGCAATTGCTCGTCTTCGCATTTTTGTGGTCTACCAGAGCGCTCACTGTCTTTCACATTGAAATCACCACTTTTAAATTGTCGAAACCATGTCTCACATGTTCTAATCGATGGAGCGTGTTCACCATATGTTTCTACCAACAAACGATGACTTTCGACAGCCTTTTTCTTTTGATGAAATAAGAAAAGCAATGCGTGCCGCAAATGTTCTTTTTCAGGCACAAAACTCGACATGATTACTGAACGATAAAACAAAGACGCCAGTTCTTGGCAGACTCAACTTATGTGTGTTTGTAGTTTTATGTTAGACGAACAAAATGGTATATGTGTCAAATTAATACGCTGCGTACTTTTCACTGGCGCCACCTCTTAGTCAAACCGGAAAGAACTTATGCATACACCTGGTAATGTAAACTTTATTGGAATATCATTTTAATAAGTTTCAAAGCAGCCGCCCCGCCCCTTATGCTTTATAATTATTACGTATTTTCTTGAAAATAATGATTATGTAAAACATTCAAATAAACCCTAGATGATAAGTGTACATTAGCTTTGACATATTCTGGCCACAATTGTTAGAAAATAAACGTGTTGGTAGATTTGAGCCGTTCGTTGCACGAATCGATTAATTCCCTAAAATAAAAAGTAGAGAAATATGATGAAATAATGTGCATTGTTTTTTAAAATTCCCTATACAATATAAACTCGAATGACTATTGTAGAATGCATAAATGCAAATGTAGCATTTATCGTCAGTAATGTTACAATTTTCACGTGACTAGTGGAACTAATCGATTTGGCAAGTGAAAAAAGTAACATTTAAATTCAGTGTTTAAATTTTCAAGTTTTTTATCACAGAAAAAGTTAATTATTAGATATTTTTATTATAGATTTTTCATAAAAATTAATATTAATGGTTCTGTTATAATATATTGTTATTTGTTTTCTTAAGCCAGACTTTTTGTTGATAAATCATATTGAAGAACCGTCAGATGATTCACTATTTTGCACATCCACATTATTATTAGTTTCACTCGTAATTATATGTGGAAGTGAGACAATATAAATAAATTTCGATAAATTCCATTTAATATTTTACTTTTAATATTTATTTTTGGTAATGGTACACAACAGGTTTTGCACATACATCTTGGTTCGCTGCATTTAACTTTCGAAGAGCAGACTCTACACGTTGTAATTGCATTTGTTTTTCTGCCAGTGACTATTTTTCCTAAAACGTGATCTCTTAGTTGTCCGGAAAGCCTGAAGGGTGGATCATTGTGAGGAGCCGTTTTAGAAATACGAAAGGAAGCATCATGTGCTATGTTGCACTCATAGGAATCTATAGTGATCTATTCCCTAGCTACTTCCAGTAGACATTGTTTGTATCTTAGTTTATGTTGTGACTGATAGTTACAGTAAATTTTGAATACATTGAATGAAGTGCACTTTATGAGAAAGAAGGCAACAACAATTACCATCTATACTTTCCGAGAATGCACTGACCCAACGATGCTGATGCAAAAAAAACGTATCAATCATGACTTTAGTCGTAGCCTGTAGCAACGTTTGGGCATGAAGATGATGAGTTGACTCGCAACCAGTCAACAATGTGTGAATTATATTAACGTATTGTTACGTGGATGGCCCCTTGATCGCGACATTATCAGAAACACTGTTAATACTAAAATATTCTTTATTATAAGAGGAGATAATGTGAAATAATACATTTTTTTATAAACTACTTCTATCACCAATTATCCCCTTTTCGGTTGAATTACTAGTTGCCAATCACTCTGTATATTCAAAGAAATAGATTTATTGAATGATTATCCTTTAATGTATATTTTTTGTCTTAATCAATTTCTGTTTACAATTTTAACACTTTGACTGTCACATCACCCATATATGGGCGACAGAATAGTTTGTCCATTTTAAAAAATAAATTTGTATATTAATATATTCGTTGCACTCAATTTAGTTGATATCTGAAAAATACAAAAAGGTTGAAGAATAACTATGTGTCATACGTTTTAGATTTTCAATCGTCGCTTCTTTATATAAATTACTTTGATTTTGTGGAATTTTTCAGGTTCTTATTTGGGCAGTTAAAGTGTTAAAACGTATCTTCAAGCACCTTTGGTAAAAATAATGTTAAATGGTTTTAATTTTATTTTACTTAACTATAATTCCTAAAAATTTAAATGTTACCAAGTTTACGGAACATTATTTAAAAAAGAAAAATATAAAGGTTTGGTAATTGAGAAGTAAAAAATATAATAACTAAATACCTTCCAAGTTGTAATTTCGCTTAATCTGTTGGCCAAAACGCAACCAGCGGATCCAGCTCCCACTATGATAAAATCGTATTCTTTCGTGAAAAGATTGTCATTCAGAATATTATTTCTTCCGCCTTGAAAATCCACTCTATCTTGCATCGGTGGCTTAAAATTACTAATCATGTTTCGAATCATTCCATCGTTTAACCGCGCCCTTTGGACGCTGTAAAATAAATTGTCAGGAAGGTGATACGACTGTGAATTAGTTGCATCATCAATTTTCCTCTGTTGCTGCTGCAGACTGTAACGTTCACCCTCTATCCTGTTTCCAAAGTTTGGCAGCGTGGAAGAAAGTGGATTGTTGACTTCCTTGTTTCTTTGTGCTACCCTCGGAATTTCACCTGCGAGGATAAGTAGACGTTACTTTCATTTACTACTCTGCCTACACAATTTATTGTAATTCTTCGATCTTTATTGCTATTTTTCGTTATTACATTTAACCCTCGATGGGGCCGTGTAACTTTCAAGTCACATGTTAATATACCGACATTTTAACAAATGGTTTTAGATTTTTATAAGATAACGTATACGTCTAAATCATATAATGTCTCTCAAGTAACAAATAACAATATTGATGACGGTTGGCAGCACCGTGAACCTGAGATATTAAAGTAAATGCCTTGCAAGTTGTCTGCAGATGGAAACCAACGGAACCATCTTGTGTCATTTACATTATTTTTGCTTCTACCTATTCTATTATATTCTGTGGCGTCAAATTGGTTACCGTATAGTGGAACTAGGATTCGACTCGGAATTATGAAGTAAAATTGTAAATCAAACTCCAGAGAACAACTTGTTTATTTTCTTAATCGCGCTACAAGATAGACTCGGCTATGTTAACCCTCTATAGGCCCGTGTAACTTTTAACTTTCACATTTTAATTTATCGACATTTTACCAAATAATTATAGCTTTTTTCATAAGATGGCGCATAAATCTTAATTCTATAACGTTGCCAAGACAACCAATATTAATATTTATGACCGTTGCTCGGCTCATCAACCTGAAATAACAAAATAAATGCTGTGCAAACTGTCTGCAGTAAAAATAAGTGAAACCATTTGATCCAATCGATATTATTCGTGCTTTTGTCAGTGATTACCAAACTAAAAATAGTGCACATAATAGCTCTGGGTTCGTATATCAATAACAACCTATTTGTTTGCATTTCAATTTTCAATTTGTTACTGTTTTTTTATGATACAGTTTTGTAACTTTGAGGTTACAGTGGACTATTATGGCAAATTTCGGTACATTTACGATAAAGCTTGTGCTTTCTCCTGTTTTCAGATTTATATATCATATACCCAAAATATGAATACAAAATCAGATAGAAAGAACAGAGGAATTAGAATTAGACGCATTAGCGGTAATAGATCCGATGATTCCTTATTAGATTCCGAGTCCGATGAAGATGTAATAGTATTTCCCCGACGACAGATAAATGTCATTGACAGTGACGGAGAATTTAGTACTCGATCCTCGTCAGATGAGGAAGATGCAGGACCACAAAGAATTATTTGGCAACCACTATCCCAGACGAATCAATAATAGTTGTTATCGCCCTTGGAAAGGAGATTACACTGATGACCCAGAAGAACCCTACTTTCCTGTGACCCATTTTCGAAAACCATTTGACAGTGAAATTATAAGCGATGTAGTTGACTATATCAATACATGTGCACTGCAGTGTGATCCAACAAAGAGGTTCCAAAAATAAAATGTTCCAAATGCAACGTACATCAATGTTTAACGCAAAGTGCAAACTGTTTTATGGAATGTCACGCTTAAGCTATTATGCACATAAGTGCAAACAACGTAAGCCGTTGTTATCGCAAAGTTAGAAAGTTACAATTTAGAATAAAATTGTTTAAACTGGTAAATTCTTTTCAATCTGCATATATAGGTTTGTAATTGTTGATTTTCCATTGCATACATATTTTTATATTTACGAAAAAAATTCCACCCATAGAAGGTTAATTTGAATAAAATAAAGTGATATGCTGGTCAACTTTGACAGTTCATATCTGAAGAGTGACATGAGTTAATATAACGTTCAGATAGTTCTTCGATAATACTTAATAATAATATAGCAATAATAAGAAACAATGATAATGTATGGTAAATCTGGGCAAAAAGGGAACTCAACACCATTGACTTTAACCCTGGCATATGTTGTCAAGATCAACATTCTGAACAACTTTTCCCGATACGTGTACCCATCTCTTGGCCTTCGTTTCCGAGGTATTTGCAAAAAAACTTTAGTTAAACTTAGGTTACCCGTGCACTTTACTCTTGGACAAGCTGTCGCCAAACGGTAATTAAAGTCAGAGACTGGATCGGTATTTTGGAGACCGGGAAAATACCGGTATTCTTAGGTTACTATACATATACAGAGTGTCGTGCAACCGGTGGTACAACCGGATAAAGGTTGATTCTATGTCAAAAGGTAAGTCCAAAATATATAATAAAATTTGTTCATTTCACGCTTCGTTTTCGAGAAAATCGACTTTAAAAACCTGCTCGGTACATGCACAGTAGGGCGGACCTTATTTTTTGAAAAATGTAGATATTGACAAATGATGTTGACAAAGTTGATGTTGAAATTGTGATAAATTTGCAACAAAAAATAAAGAAAAATTTGTATTGCACCTTAACTATAACTAATTACATTTCATTGGATTTGTCTTTTTTAAAAATGAGAATATTGGAAAATATATTTGACCTTGTTCTAAAAAAAAATAGCGATGGCCTTGAAATTTCGAAAATTCAATTTCAGAAATTTTTTTTAGTTTGTCATTTTATTTTCTCCACGGAACAGTGCATCTTTTTCCTGTGGCATTTTCAAATAGAATTGCAGACATAGAATTTGTATACTATTTTGAATAAATTGTATAATGAGAGCATAAGGTTAAAAAAGTACTTGGTAAGCAAAGTACTTTTGTTAACTTACAAATTCTTGAAAATGATGTCCATGACTTCTTAAACGTGATCATAGTCTTCTGATTAAATTGTTGCGTACATTTTCTAAAGTGTGTTGGTCAACTTTAATTGTTTAAAAAATTTTCAAGCAGAAAAGAAATTTTCAAGCAGAAAGATAATGTACAGTGATATCTATTGAGTTCATAGTTATTCGGAGTGTACCTATATGCACCATATTGATCTTTTACCCTTTGCACTCCAAGCAATTTTAATTCCAAAATCGAGACATTATTTTTACCTAGAATAGTTGGATTCTATGTGGTTCATTTCATTTTCTGCGTACAAAATTTAGTACTATTGTTCATTTCTTAAACGCAATCATAGTAATGCAATAGTTGTTTTGAATAATAGTATGTCAATTTTTAGTGTCGCCACAGAGAAGCCATTGGAGTGCTAAGAGTTAAAATTGATTTTCTCGAAAACGAAGCCTCAAATGAATAAATTTTGCTGTATTTTTTCGACTTATTTTTTGACATAGAATCAACCTCTATCTGGTTATACCGCAATAACATGACACCATGTATAGACACCCTATTGAGCATTTGTGGGGAGAACTTGGAAAATGATTATCCAGGTACTTGATAAACTCAATGTAAGCATTAAAAAACCTAATTATGGAAATATGGAATACTATTAAAGACAATATCACTGAAAATTTGGTAAATAGTATCCAACTGCGTTTGTACGTTCTAATAATTGCACATAGTAGATCAACAAAACATAAAAATTTTGTGTTTCTGTGAAAAATGTGTAGCTGTTCGAATACTCTTTTGGCCTGCATATTGTCGATTGTTTCAAGAAATATTTTACGATTGTTAAAATTAATACATCGTTTTCAAATTTTACTTACCTACTACTTACTGCTGGAACAAACACGCTATAGTATTTCCTAATATAATTAAAAACAGAGTGTCTCAAGGTTTAAGGATCAAACTTCGTCAGTATATTCTATGGCACTAAATAAGAAACAAATATTATTGGGTTGTTCGGAAAGTAATTTCGTTTTTTTTTTTTTTTTGTGAAAATGAAAGACAATTTTCGTATAATGAACAAATATTTTATTAAATTATATATTAGCCATTCTTGTCCAATACCTTTTGCCATCTTTCTGGTAATAGCATCATTCCACGCTCATAAAATTTTTGGTCTTTGCTGGCAAAAAACTGATCGAGGTGGTTTTTGACCTCCTCATTCGAAGTGAAGGTTTTACCGTCTAAAAAATTTGACAGTGACCGGAACAAATAATAATCCGAAGGTGCCAGATCTGGAGAATATGGTGGGTGTGGCATTGTATCCCATTCAAGCTGTAAAAACTTTTGGGGAGTGACCAAACTTGTATGAGGTCTCGCATTATCTTGGTGAAACACTACACCTTTTCTGTTGATTAATTCTGGCCTTTTCCGTTGAAGTGCATCATTCAGTTTGTCCAGCTGATGACAGTAGACTTCCGAATTAATTATTGTGTTATCCGGTAAAAGCTCAAAAAGAAACGATTCCTTTAAAATCTCACCAAACAGACAGCATCATCTTTTTTTTATGGATATTGGCTTTAGAAATGTTTTGAGCCGGTTAATCTTCTTTGTTCCATGGTCTCTTGCGTTTGACATTGTTATATACAACCCATTTTTCGTCCCAGTAATGATGCGCTTCAAAAATGGATCATTTTCGTGACGTTTGAGTAGCGAATCACAGACGTCAACGCGACAACACAAATTTCTCTCCGTGAGAACATGCGGAACCCATATATCGAGTTTTAAGGTTAAAGCCAGGCCTTTCAAATGGTCATAAACAGTTGAACTTGACAAATTTAACCTCTCATCGATCTCACGTGTTGTTATTCGCCGGTTTGCATCATCTAATGCTTTTATCGTGTCCTTATCAGCGTCAACCGGCCTTCCAAAACGTGGTGCATCTTCGACATCAAAATTACCGGATCGAAATTTTGCAAACCAGTTCTGGCACCAGCGTACTGTCAAGACATCTTCTCCATACACATCGGTTAATTTCTTTCTTGCTTGAACAGCATTTTTACCTTTTCTATAGTAAAAACGTAAAATATGACGAAAATGCTGCTTATTGCTCTCCATATTTAAAAGGGCACCAACCAAAAACTACTGCGTAAAATCAATTGGACTTTTTCACACACAAGCCTTGCTATATCAGCTCTCAAAACATATAATGATTATGCGGCTTAAATGTGAAGTTGGGTGCAAAAAATACAATTAAATCCTCTGTCGGAAAAAAACAAAATTACTTTCCGAACAACCCAATATGTAAACGTAGGTCACATGGTGCTTTATTAAAAAGTTATAACAAAATTACGGAATTCAATTAATATAGGAATAGTAATCAACTTGCTGTTACTGTGAGCACTGGCTCGAATAGATCAATATATTTACTACTTGACATCATAATTTTCAGAGTTAATTGATATTCCATTTCGAAATGTCCACCGTTCTTGACAATACAGGATTGACAGTACACTATTCTGTGTCCTTCCATCGAGTGCATTATTAATACTAGATCTACCGAGTAATAAACGTGACTGATGTACATTGTCTTGTAATAATGATAAGATTGTATCCATTCTGACCTTGTCCCATTTTTATTACAATATTTGCTTCAACGAAGAAATTCATTCAAAACTCTCCACTGAAGATTTTTTAATTTCTCGATTTGTGAAAGAAAAAATTACGAATCAGTCATTTTCACTGGTCCGGTAGTTCTAGTGTTAATCTTTTGTATAAAATCATTACGTAAACTTATTCGCGTTGGATACATTTTATCTTTCAAAGTTCCCCACAAATAAAAGCCGAGGGGCGAAAGATCAGAGAACAAGTCAAGAGAACTATTCCTATATTACTTGAATTCCTTAATTTTGTTATCACTTTTTAATAAAGCTCTGCGTGACCTATGTGTACTCAACATTTTGTTCTTACTTGGTGCCATAGAATATACTGACAAAGTTTGATCCGTAAACTCTGAGACACCCTGTATATTTAAAACCTCAAATACGTAACTTGAGACCGTTCGAATACTTTCGCGATTCACTGTATAGTTGAAGTTGGCTGGCATTAATGTAACAAGGTGGTGGAGAGGCCCGACCATACTTATAATGTTCCGCACTTTATACGGATTTTCGTATGTATGGGTGGACCGGTCCTCGCCGTCGTCTCACGAAACTAACCCAGGCCAACTCGAAATCAATGAGGTTGTAAATTATATTAACCCTTTACACTCGAAGCTATTTTAACCCCTTGACGTACAAATAAAATGGAAATTGACGCGTCCGAAGAATACTATTTAACTGCCTCAACTAATTAGTTATATGCACGCTTAGAAATAAAACATTTTATTGCGAAATTTGCAATTGCTATATAATATTTAATCAGGTTGATATACAATGTTAATGGACAGTAATTAAGTAACATTATAAAATAATAAATCAATAATTCTGAAAAGTATGATACATTTCCAAGCATTTTGGAATATGTAGAGGAACCAGACATTTTTTACACTGCCAAGATGTTTCGCTTCTTACATTATTTTTGACACACACATGACATCGCTTTGCAGGATGTTCCTTTTTGTTAGTGGAAGGTAAAATACATTATTATATTATTATTATGGTTTCATATAATACATTTAAGTCAGACTTGTAGTAAGGATTAAAATTCAAATATACAGGGTGGAGCATTGTAAATAGGTTACCTGAATAACTCGCTTGTTTTTGAAGATAGGAGAAGATGCATTAGACCAAACTTATTTGGTATTGGGGGGCTCAT
>CM052084.1:1696537-1732697 GCA_028453745.1 Agapostemon virescens
CCTTATGTTGACGTCTGACTTGTACTAATACTGACTTATTTCTGTCTCATATAGATTTCTGACTTGTACTGATACTGACTTATTTCTGTCTCATATAGCCTTCCAACTTGTATTGATACTGAATTATTTCTGTTTTGTACTGATACACACTTATTGCTGTCTTATACTGACGTCTGACTTGTACTAAACTGACTTATTTCTAATTTATACAGATTTCTAACTTGTCCTGATACTGACTTGTACTTATATTAATACTAATCCTAACTGCCTGGTGGAAGGAAAGATAAGGTAGATATATGTGTTCATATTTAAGTGATGGTGGCATTGGAATTGTAAGAGCTAGTATGGTATTGGGAACAATGTAATCAGGCGAAGAGTCGAATATGATGCGGCTAGGATAGATTTGAGGATGAGTCAAGGGTAAAATTATATATTTTTGGGAGATTTTTGGATTTTTGATAAGATGTAACGATGATGTTACGATGTCGATAGGCACTAACAAGCGATGGTCGCGAAATGACGGTGTTATGCAATATAATATTAACAATAATAGTAACAATAGTGATAATAGCAATTATATTAATAATAATAATAATAATAATAATAATAATAATAAATCTAATGCGAACTAAGGTAGAATAGTAGGTTATAACATTGGGTTTAGACAAATTATAGTATTTACTTTTTTTTATGGTAACTCCGGAATCCCATATTACAACTCATAGTAGGTATATATGTTTCATGCCTAGACTTTCCAACAGTGTAAAATGGAATTGTATATATTCAATTTCAAAATGTAAACAGAAATAATTCATTTTTTGATAATTTTATGCATAAAAGAAATCAGTATAATCTATTATTTTGAAAATTGTGAGTTCGGCGAGCTTCTTTCCCCTTTCCTTGTCTCTGCTAATACCGGGTGTTAACGCATTAACTAGTTTTAATTTTGTTTTTTCTACGAGATTGACTGGTTTGTAACATATAGTTCCTTTGAAACTGTTTATCTTTAATAGTGCACTTTACGACAAAACAATTGAATTTTAAATTGTTCTGAAGAAAATCAATTTTGTCCGAAGCTGTTTAATAATTTTGAAAGCGACGATAGATACTTTCGTTACACCCCGTACACAAAGTATTCTACCATTCTTCGCCGGTATGTACTTTCTCTTTCGTTACGAATACTACATTCGATTGAAAAATGTAGTTCGCATCTCTGTATAATCATTCTTTCGTAACAAAGAGTATAATATCTATTTACCTGAATCGGACCGTAGTTGAGCTCTCGTGCTTTCCCATGAATGTTGTTAGGTGTTTTAGCTAAGCGTACCACTCATACTACATGTAAACAATTTGGTATACGAAAAAATGATTGAAATGGGAATTGTATGTATATAATTGTAATTATATAATAATTAATTTTCTTCAGTTTTTATTAAGATATAAAGATCACCTTGCATTTCCTTATTTTAAACTAAATACTAATCTTAAAGTTCACCACTTTGACTGTTATGTCATCCATATATATGTGCACCGTGATAACTTCCAAAATATGCGTTGCACGAAAGAATGTTATATACACAAGTTACATAGTTTAAAGGGTACACTATGAAGTGCATTCATTTTTTTATAGATGGAGGCGTTTAGGAGATTTGAAGGTCAACTTTGTTTTTTTAAACGGAATACTTTTTTTATCGAATTGTTAGTAAAAAAGTATTGACCATTGTTAGCCCTAAAGCTAATAGCTAACGAGTAATTTCACGTTATTACTTGAAAATTTTCTTCACGTAATATCAAGTTGGAGATTCAACCTTATATCACAGATTTCTGCAGGACAGCGATGTTTACATGATAGCTAATGTGAAATTACTCGTTAGCTATTAGGTTTAGGGTTAATAATGGTCAATACTTTTTTACTTACAATTCGATACTCTACCATATTTTGGTAGAAAAAATATAGTATTCTGTTTAAAGAAAACAAAGTTGACCTTCAAATCTCCGAAACCTCTCTACCTATAAAAATAATTAATGTACTATATGGTGTACCCTCTTAAACTATATAAGTTTTGTATATAACATTCTTTTATGCAACGCATATTTTGGAAGTTATAACGGTGCACACGTTGCATGGACCACCCTGTTTTCTTCAAGTAGTCGCAGAAAGTCAATGTTGTCCAGAAATCGTAGTTTCCAGGCACAAAATTCCACATGTTCAACGCTGTTAAAAACTATGCTGTCGTATTATACCTGGATGCTTGTAAGTTGAAAAACTTCATCACAAGTCAAAACAAGAAAATGGCGTCAATGACGCGGTTTGACGGTAACTACATTGACAACTAGCGCCACGTATCAGCAAACTCTGGTTTCATGTTTGCAGACCTGGTAGGTCTTTTAGTTGCTGAGTCATTGGAGTCACTTTTCACGAGTTAACAGATTTACAAGTATTAATTGATTTTACTACTAAGTGCCACGCGTTGGCTGCAGACCGGTCTGCTGAAGAAGGACAATGGTTTGATTTTGCAAACAAACGAATGGATTGAATATTAAAACGAGTAACTGTACATTGCTTTGTGATAGTAACAAGACTGCGTCTATTCAAACTTCATTCAATTTTTATTCTAACATGTGGTTCATTAACCCCTTGCCTTACGATTTCTTTTACAATTACAGTGATTAGAATTCCTTTGTTGTTCAAAATTTACATCATCCAATCATTCGGTTGTTAAGGTTTGAAGTTTGTTAAAGTTTTGTTAAGACCAGAAAATATATTTATTTACACAGTGCATAAAAATCAATTCAGTGTCTATCATCCTTACCTTTTAAACAGTTTTTAAATCGTAAGGAACCGCGTCTAGAGATTAAGATCGAAACGCGGAAAAACAATAACAAAGGTATAAGTGATCATAAAGAAAAAAAACATTGAGTTCTCTCATTCAAAACGTAATTGCACATACGAAAAGTCATCTTTTTATCATAACTTTATATAGACCGTTTATTACAAAGTATATACTTTGCATTTCTAATATATTTTGTAACAGAATAAATAATATTGCACAACAAACATACAGAATAACTCCAAGCTACATGGTAGGCGCCGGACGGATTATCTCATCCGAAACAAGTAATTGTTATGGGTAATATAACACAACCGAAACACTATTTATTTTAATTCTCTCGTAATGAATTTAGACCATTTATAACGTATTAGAAATTTATTTTGAGATAGAGTTCTCTCGCAAAGCGAATAGTAAATCGCCACAAGGTTCTAAAAATCTTTCCATTGGTAATTTTCGATGTACTTCTTTAACCCTTTTAGTGCCGGAGGCCGATATATCGACTCTGGCACTTTTGGCCAGTGCAGCAAAGTCCGATATGTCGGCCTCCGGTACTAAAAGGGTTAAAGAAGTAAATCGGAAAATTACCAATGAAAAGATTTTTAGAACTTCAGTAATTGCGAAAGAAATAAGTAGGGACCAATTATTTTGTCTGGTTTCGTAGTTCCTATGTTAATGCTCGGTAGATTTAGTGTTGAGTAGTACGCTAAGCTGAATTACCCTATATTCATCCAATTCGTTTGAGGAACAGAAAGCGGAGCGCGATATATGCAAAAATTGGAACTTACCTTCCGGGATAAGAAAGTCGTAAACTTTCGACAGACTGGTAATTCCTGGAGCGGTTCCCCGTGGGCTATAAACTCGGGCAGAATCGGTACTTTCGTCGCTTTCATCCTTGTTCGTCGAGAAGAACGGCCTGTATTCGGACCGTGAACCATAAACAGCCGGCCATAATTGCACCGACGGTGGATCATCTGGCAACGAAAAGTTTTCCGGTTCGTAACGATCGACCCTGTCCCTGTGACGATTTCTGAGAGATCGGTTTGTTCCACCCGATTGTTTATCAATTGCGATCCCCCATGAAAAGTGCGTCGTATCGATATCGTGAACCGGGTATCGATCGTTCGATTGTCCGAATATTCGAGCGATCAGAGCTAGGAATATGTACGTGGACGGTTGACACGTTGACACTGTGGAATGTACTGTGCAGAGATTCGTCAAGTCCGGTGGAACCCACGACATGGTGAACGGAGTGGCTCCTTTATGGCCACGTTATTGCCAAACGGGTGTAATTAATCGAATTAAAAATTTCGACTCTCCACTGCTTGACGCACAGATCCTAAAATGTAAACATTTTCAAGTTCAATAGAATTCAATTATTCGTAGATGACGTAATTTTAACCGTTTGCACTCCAAGCAATTTTAATTCCTAACTCGAGACATCTTTTTGTCCTAGGATAATTCCATTACACGTGGTTCATTTCCTTTCGTACATATTAAATTTGTTACTGTTAACCCCTTGACATACAAATAAAGTGCGCGTCGACACATCCGTAGAATACCATTTAATTTGGCTCAACTGTGGCCACTCATGTGCAAGCTTAGAAACAGAATGTTTTATTTTCACGTTTACATTGCTGTAGAACATTCAATAAAGTTGATACGGGGAAAGCATTTTAAACAAAATAGCACCGACGCACGACTGAAATAGTTAAAGAACGTAACAATATGGACCGTTTATTTTGAAAGTGGTGCGTCCTTTTTTACAAAAAATGAGATATGACGTAATTTATGCTTAATTTAGTGTAAAAGTTTTGTTTATAACTAGTTAGTATTTAATATCTTAAAAAATGCCTATGCTTTGTTCAATTTAATATTGGCCGGTAAAATAAATTTCGTAATCATTGATTATGAAAGTGGTGTAAGTCCAATTTCTATAGACGGAAAAAATGGCATTTCCTGTACACACCACAGGATTATTATGACGTTATAAACCAATGTAGACAACATAATAAATTTATTTTACAAGAAATGAAACGAAAGAATTTCGTTTCAACAAAAAATCTACAAAACGCAATTTAAAAACAGATAAGAAGAAACACGAATGGAGAAAAAGTAAATTGGTTGCAAATATGTTGGATGAGATTTTGCAAAAGTGCATCGTATACTATTTTATATAAAACATCAATGGAGGACACAGAATTTAAGACTCTAAATTTATTACCTACATGTCGGGGAAGACCGCCAAAATTTGAAAAAATCGCCCTGGCGCCTTTGTATCACGATGCCAGGCCTATTACATATGAAAAATATGTATAAGGATATGCAGCAGCTATTACCTTCTATACCTCCTGTGCATCATGAATATTTCAAAACACTGCCACATGAAGAGCATAAATAATTAATAATACCAATATCTGAACAATATGTGTTAAGTTTAACAATATATAAATACAATTAACGTTCAAAATAAAAAATACTAATTCTATTTTATTTCATGTTATTATTTATAAACAAAATTGGATTAATATGAAATATATTTTAAGTGATATTTGTTATTTCAAAATTGAAATTAAATGATATTTACAATTGACTAATTATGAAAGTGGTGTAAGTCCATTTGCAGCCTGGAAATATATATTATTTTAGTTAAATTCGCCTAAAAGAAATTTATATAATCAAATTACATATTGATAAATTAGTACAAACATTCCCAGACTTCGCATAATTAACCTATATCTTTTAATTGTCAGATCTGCTAACATTTAATTTTCTAGAAACAGAAGAAAATGGACTTGCACCACTTTCAAAATAAACGGTCCATATACTACGCGTCCGTAGAGTACCATTTAATTTCGCTCAACTGTGGACACTCATGTGCAAGCTTAGAAACAGGACATTTCATTTTCACATTTACATTGCTATATAACATTGAATAACGTTGATAGCATTTTAAACAAAATAGGATCAACGCACGATTGAAATAGTTAAAGAATCTAATAATATACTGCGCGGCGTTCGCCAAAGGCAGTTCTTGATGTCTCAGAGACGCCAAAGTCTACAATGGCATATGAAATGAATGACGTCTCCCAGACGTTATTTTATGTCAAGTTCAATTTTCATGTATATGAAAATTTCAATGTTTACTTCAATTTTTACTAACTTCTTAATTACAAACATTTGTAACGTATAAAATGTTTTAAATAATAGTCTGACAATTTTCAGTGTCACCTCAAAAGAGCCATTGGAGTGCTAAGAGTTAAAATAGATTCCAACCTACAGATTAACCCCAAATTAACACTAAACCTACCAAGCAGTAAAATCGATTGGTGTATATTGTCTCATAAAAGTGACGAGAATTAATTTATTTGGATTTTGCGCAATTTTTATTGGAATGTATAGTGGAATGAAAAAATCTATTGAATCGATTCCTGTGAAGACAATTTCATAACTTAAGTAATTGTAAAATAGAAAATATGCAAGGTTCACGTGACCCTTTATGATAGGTTTAGTGTTAATGATATTTCTTCGAATACCTTTCCGACAAGAAGAAATTCAAATTTATTTAAGAGGGAGCAAATTACTTTAGCAAACGTAATTTAGGTGAAGGAGCATTTGTGATATGTAGTGCATTGTACTTCAGTGGCATTGCACTACAATAAACAAACAGTTCCTGTTTGCAGAATGGATAGTTAGGAGTGCATTGAAACACTAGAAAATTGATGCTAATCTTTTATTTCAAGGAACCGCAGCGTGCAAATAATCGATAATTTTAAAACATATCATAGCTGCAAGATGCTGCTATTGAATTGTGGAATGTAATTAGTAAAGGTATTTTAAAAACATTTGTTAAAAACGTAATGCAATTAATAAATCCTTAATCTTCTTTTATATATAAATATAAATACGTTTGTTGAAAAATATTAGTAGGGAAAATGAAGCTACTTTATTCATTCCACACATGTCTTTTTATATTTTTTGTTTACACAACAACTTCTCTCCCCCCTTTCTCTCTCTCATATTTTTTTCTGACTCACATCATTCATTCTTAAATCACACTTGCAAATTTTATGCCTAATCATATTTTTTAAATGCTATCTAAAAATGATATTCCACACATTATTAAAACTTTTCATTTTAATATCTGTAGTATAATTTCAACATTTTGTTAGAATATAATGTTGCCATTAGATTTTAATTACAATGGTGGTCGAGATGAACACCTGATAAAATACGCTTTGTTATTATATTTTGTTTCAGATAAATAATATTTCCACTCACTTTCCATTATATTAAATTTTCTTCTTAATACCTTTCATGCAATGTTATAATTACGTGCACTAGCAAAAATTCATATTATTGTAAATTTTATTTTTAATAAATAATATGGTCATTTCCTCTCCACTATATTAAACTTTTCAATTCCTTTCACGCAATAATGTAATTGGATTATTCTAAAATAGACTCACTTCGAACTTAATAAGATAATTGTCAAATAGGATTTAAATCTGATTAGAATTCGCTTGAATTACTTAAGAAATAGATGTTAAAATAGAATTAAATTTAAGACAGCAGGTATGTAATTAGGATAATTTTAAAACAAATGTTAAAATAGATTTAAATTGCCATAAGGATTTAGTTTCACTAATTTTAAAGTAGATATTCAAATAGATTTATATTACCATAAGGATTGAATTTCATTAATTTTAAAGTAGATGTTCGACTATGTTTAAATTACCAACAGAATTTAATTCTATTAATTTTAAAATAGGTGTTGAAATAGACTTTAATTCTCACAAGAATTTAGTTGGATTTAGTTTAAAATAAATTTTAATTCGAATTTAATCAAATGAATTTCAACATAGATATTGTATTATATTTTAAATTAATGAAAATTCAGTATTTTACTTTCTATTAAAATAAGTTTTACTTTATATTGGTTATATATGATCATTTCCGAATTTTTAAAGTAACTTTCTTTGTTATAATTTTTAGAAAATAATTTGATGACTTATTTTAGGGTTTTGCATAAGAGGCTGCAAACACAACATTTGGACTAAGAAATTATGAATCTTTTACTAACATGACTAATGAATATGTTTAATTTGTTTGTGATTTAGGATATTTGACTAGGAAATCATTTTTTAGAGGAATAAAGAATATTATCTAATCTGTACCTCATTTATCGAATTGGCTTTCACTTCCGCCTACGTTACTTAGTTTTTGTTATCAGAAACTTAATACAATGAATGGATTGAAGAATTTCTCAGTAATGGGTGAAGCGTCTCAGAATTTGATTATAATGATTACGTTACAATAATGATATTATTATTTCATTTGAGACATAATTTTGATTAGAAGTAATATTTTATCCTTTATAATTGACAGTTGTTAAAGACTACAATTTTTATGCATATATGACATAAACAAAATAATATTTTATATGGAGATATATACATTAACAAAAGTTACCCGTGTTTTTATTTAATTTATCTTACAAGGAATTTAAATAGCCTGATGTTTCACTGTTTCACTGATGATTCACTACGTACATCTTTAAACAGTATCATAAAAAATGAATTGTGTTTGTTCTGTATTATAAGTCATTCTCTGATTCGTAAAATGAATGTTTCCTTTATTCAAATATTTATAAAATTATGTACACATTTGTGAATTGGTATAAAACGTAGCTAACTAATTATTACAATTCTGCGAACGGAATTTGAAGGAATAACCACAAAGTATTATATATTCAGAGCAAGAACAGTTCAATAACAACATAAAATTATGGAATATTACAAAAAAATGGAATTATGATAATAGAATATATTTAATATTATTTAATGTATTGGTGTTATTTTTCAGTGCGCAATACATTCTATTCATTTCTTTAGAAATAAATAATAATTGTAAAAAATAGTGGTACTGTAAATTGTAACGATTAAGAGTTTATATTTTTTAATAGTTTTGTTCATGAAAAAAAATAGAATTTAAATTTCATTAAATTAATGTATTTTAACAAATATTACTATATACTTTGAGAAAACTATTTATTATAAATTTCTAAGAAAATATAACTGATATATTCAAGCAGAACTATTCATTTTAAAATTAAAATAAATGTTGAATATATTAAAGTAAAACTGGAATAAATTATATCAATTATGAAGTTTAAGAGAACCAGAAATTATCTAATTGATGTTTCTGGAAAACTTAAATGTGACATACTGAATTTGAGAATAAAAATTGACTATATTTTCTAAATTCTATTGTTTGAGTGTAATTCCTATACTGAAATAATTCTAAAGCTATTAAGTGGTTGCTAAATAAAAGAAGTAAAGAAACAAAACTTGAAAAAAACACTTATTACAAATTCTAAGGAACCTATTTATTATAAAATTATAAAATTATCTACTTGAAACTAATATTATTTATTGCATTGCACTATCGTTGATAAACAATCTTATATTAATACAATATTAGTATTTCATGAAAATAATAATTATACATTTGAAGACATCAATTGTTGATATACTAGAGACGAAATATTATTTCGCATGGAAAGAAAAATTGTGTACCTATGAGAATTTTTTATTATAAAAAATAATATTATAATGGAAATTTAATAAATTTAACACTAAACGTACCGAGTATTAAAATTAGTTGATGTATACTGTCTTATAAAAATGCCAAAATTTAATTTATTTAAATTACTTGCAATTTTCATTGGAAAGTATAATTGAACAAAGAGATCTGTCGGATGTATTCCTATGAAGGCAAATTTATAACTTCGATAATTGTAAAATAAAAAATCTGAAAAGCGTCATTAGACCTGCTGTGGTAGGTTTAGTGTTAATGAAAAATACTAACCCGGAAAACTCAACGCATAAAGTAAAATAATCTTACCGTAATCACGAATTGTCACAATCAGATTATTCTTCCGTCTGCTAAAAATAATAGCACTTATCATTTATTAACTGGCCACAAGTATCGTCGATCTAAACCGTCACGAAGAGCAACATAATCGATAACATCATGCGAACAATTGCTATATTAACTAAACCGATCAACTTCCCACTGCAACGAGTAACGTCAAGACCCGAAAGAAGTGCATTCAGGAATGTCGAGGAATTCTTGTTCGCGAAAAGATACTAGAACCGGCTCACTATTGACAATCGGGGTGACCGAGAGCGACAGTGTGTTTTGTGATAGCCGGATCTAGAGTAAAATGTAGCGGGTGCCGTTGTGTCGCTTGCACCTGAATTTTTCTTGCTCCTTTTTGCAGCGAATGAACAAACCATGGCGTGGACAATGCAACTCTGTTACTTATTTTTAGATATTGTAGACAACCGTTCAGTAGACTGATTTAACCATTTGTATTTTACAGATAGTTTCACCTTTATGTGAATTCTAAATCTCTTAGCAGAAACATTATATTTCCATTTGATTACAATCTCGTTCTACTTTAAAACTAAAATTGTAATATTAGGAACATTCGATTTTTAATTTAAAGCTTCGAAACATATATGAGCCATTCATTGCACAAATCGATTAACTTCATAAAAGAAAAAGTGGAGAAATACGATGAAATAATGTGAATTGTTTTTCAAAATTCCTAATATAATATAAACTCAAATAAATATTGTAGAATGCATAAATACAGATGTAGCTTTCATCTGACAGAATATAAAATTGATAATAAAGAATAGCCAAAAAGTTATCGCCAGTAATGTTACAATTTTTACGTGACTGGTGCAACTAATCGATTTGGCAAGTGAAAAAAGTAACACTTAAATTCAGTATTTAAATTTTTAAGTTTTTTATTACAGAAAAAGTTAATTATTCGACATTTTTATTACAGATTTTTCATCAAATGAATATTGATGGTTCTGATATAATATTTTGTTATTTGTTTCTTGAACCAGACTTTTTGTTGATTAATCGTATTGAAGAACCATCAGATGATTCACTATTTTGCATATCCACATTATTATTAGTTTCACTCATCTCGATTATAACGATATAATTTAATTTTTTTAAAACCACTGACAAATTGAAATAATTGTTTATAATACTTCAACCACAATACGATCTGGGAGTGATGTTGAAAAAGCTGAAGAAATATGTTGTCGAGATATAGATGGCAGAAGAAATACCAAATTAAACTTTATTCTTAATAATAATCAATTTGACTTCACAAGTACTTGATTCTGCAACAATTAGACTGACTGACTAATTTATTTTACTTTAATTCTAATAAGACGGCACTAAAAAATTCACTGTTATAATTTGGTGCTTGTTAGTGCATTTGAGTTGCCTTATTGCAACGATTTACATTAAAGTACGGAGTTAATCAAAATGGCCTGTGACATAAATTATTTATTATTCAGTGGCCAAAAAATTTTTGTCGTAGAGTAGTGTTAATCTTAATTATTGGGGAAAGTTATTATAAATATAGAAATGTTATGACTATATCAAGTGCTTTGACACTTAAATTTAAGATTTTTCAAAAAGTAGAGTTAATCGATTTGTGCAGTGAACGGCTCATATATATGTGTTATATAATTCATGTTCAAATGTGCATATTTTATCATTGTTACAATGTAAAAGTGTAGTTACAATAATAGTTTAATACTACTATTGTAATTTAGATTTATAATACATTATTGTAATTTTTATTGTATTTTTATAATACATTATTGTAAATTTTATTGTATTTTTATAATACATTATTGCAACATTATACTTTAAAGTATACATGCATCTATTTTTACAATGTTCGTTTCAACATCGTTCCTATAATTTTACATTATAATCACATTTCAACGTTATTATTGCAATTTACTATAATAATATATTTTTAAATATTAGAAAACATTACCACAATATAATTCTATCGTAAGATCCAAATAACAAATAGTCTCAGTCTCTTAAATTCACAGTAAAGTTGAAACAATTACATAATTACATTGTATAATTAATCATATACTTAATATAAGAGCCGTTTATTTTATAAGTGACCTAAGTTCATTTTTCAAAAAGATCAAGCTAGCTATTTTAATATTTACATTCCTACGTTACTTTTTCATTTAGAAATTAATTGTAAATAACAGATTTAAAATTATTACGATTTTGTAAAACGAAAATTAGTTAGTAGAATGATAAAAATTTTTATCTTGAAAGTGGCTCAAGTCCATTTTGAGAGTTGCAAACAAATATGAAGTATATTATGTAGTAAAATTCTATGAGATAAAGGCTTTATGTCTTATTATTAATGTAGCATTGCTACATTAATTCAGATAATGATATTTTTAAATAATAAAAGTTCCATTAAATATATAATTCTAATATAATATTAACACAATCAAGCAAGTAAGAAAGATTACCAATGTGTCGCAAATTGATTTTCCTGATTTCCTTTCCTTTTCTTGAGTTTTCTGCTTATTTTACCCCCTACATAACCTTAAAAAAGTAGAAAAAAGATCAATTCAAGAATTCATTCTAAGAAATGAGTGAAATCATAAATCGACACCAAATACAGCAGATGTTTTCGTTTATCTAAATCGTTATAGATAGCAAACATTAGAAGTGGCGTTAGGAAAACATAATTTATTGTTTGTCCCTAAGGAATATTACGAAGTCATAAAAAAGTGTCGAAAAATGAGTTCATTCTAAATGAAATGAAACGAGAGGATTTTATTTCAACTAAGCCTCTACAGACAAAAAAAAAGTTAAAAGATGAATATTTTTAAATTTTATAACATGAAATAGTATATATTTCTTTTCATTTCAAGAGAAATTTATTTTTTCCATGGACCTATGCCTTTTTTGAGAATTAGAAAAGTTATTTCGTTAAAGCAACATAATAATACTAATTAAGTGGCTTAACATGCTTAATAATAATGTTAATAATGCTAATTCGGTTGATAAATTATATACCCTCATATAGAGACAAAAATGTTATACTAGCATTTTATTAGTTACCAATATTTTTATATTTATTAAAACGCAAACCCTTATATACGTCGATTTTAATATAAATGAACTTGGACCACTTCCAAAATAAACAGCTCATATATAAATAAACACTCAACCTATCGATTACTATACATCGTCTCACAAATTGAAATTGAATTTATACTTAGATGAACAAATTTATTCCATCATTTCTTGTACCAGCGTTTTTCAAATTTCAACTATTATGAAATAAAAAGTTAAAAACCGGTCATTCGACCTGTCTATAGTACTTCTCCGAAGGACAAATTTATTAATACATTTTCTCGATCTGATATTAAAGCTTCTATAAAAGCACTACACGTAAATAAAGGATAGTAGCTAAGTTCGTTTTCTAAAAGTAAAATCTCACAATTCAGAGTGTTTATCAATAGGCCAATCCTCTTTCACCAAATCCGCCCCCTTTTCGGCAATCGCCATAACTGGCGAATTAATATTCCCACTGACAATATTCGGCATGATCGACGCATCGATCACTCTCAACCTCTGAATGCCATGCACCCTCAGTCTAGAATCTACCACCGCAGTCGGATCATCTTTTGTTCCCATCTTAGCAGTGCCAACAGGATGATACACAGTGGTAGTAATTTGCCTGATGCTGCACTCCCAATATTCCTTAGAATCAGGCTCCTTATCTCTACATCCAGGCAGATCCAAGTGCTTCAACGTCATTTTATACTTCTTCAAGGCTGAAGTCTTCGTCAGAGCTTTGATAACGTTCACCGACTTCAACACTGTTTCTATATCTTCTCTCTCTGCGAAATAATTTGCATAGATCTTCATAGAGTCCGCTGGATCAGCGCTACGCAGCTCGAGGACTCCTTTACTTTTAGGTCGCAGTAGAGTGCTGCACGCTAGGATTATGTCACCCTCCATGATCATCTTCATCACCTCTTGCACTATCTCATCCTTCACGTTGACTAAGCTATACACGCTGGCTATCTTTGGCGCCAGCCATCTTGGGAAGTGGCCGATGTGGAACTCGATGTCTGGATACTTCGAGGGTGTGGAGCGAAGCTCTGTAATTATATTAGACGTTGCATAGTCGAGTATTGTTACTGAAAAACCTTTACAATATGCTGCTATATCATATTTGTTATAATGACTAACACTAGAACTACCGAGTTATAACCGGACTGATGTGTATTGTCTGGTAATAATGACAAGATTGCATTTATTTAGACCTTGTCTAATTTTATTACAATGTTTGCTTCAATGAAAAAATTCATTCCAAGCATTCCAATGAAGATACTTTTATAATTTCTGGAATTGTGAAGGAAAAAATTACGAACCAGGCATTTTGACTGCTCCGGCAGTTCTAGTGTTAATATAATTGTTACTTATCATTGCTAGTACCATCACTATCATCGATTATAATATTTGTTGCAATTTTTCACCATTGTAAATATTTATTACGTGTTCTGTTACTTTGCAGCCTTTCAGACTATAGTACATTTTTCTCATTTTAACGAGCCCTATCATGGCCACCATAGTATTACAATACTATCTCGATATACAATCATTTTGACCATCTTAAATATTTCCGTTATTTTTTATAATGTTATTATTATATGTGTGAGAATGGTTCGGAGTTTTCCAAATCACTTCGATTTTTTTAAAATATACCTAACCTCAAATTCTGTGTTACAACTGTTTCAAATTGCTACATATCGGTTTTGATTGAAACATTTATGAAGAATCGTAGTATTATAACTGTTTCAAACTGCTACATATCGGTTCTGATTAAAACATTTATGAAGAATCGAAGTGACTTTATAACTGTTTTGGGAATATCGGTTCTGGCTTATTTCCATTACAGTTATGGTTTTTGAGAATTGATTTCACACTTTTGGAAAAATTGAGGATTCTCAAAACTCTTTTGAAAATATTGTTCACGTACAAATGGTTATTATTTCCACAGTATATAATAAAAAAATATATGTAGAGATATCATTTTGTAGCTTAAAACTTTTAGTTTTCGAATCATATACATGGTATTTCTTATTCTAATAAATATGCCTTTGTTTTTCTAAAACGAATCGTAACAAATAAATTTTCAAAAAGTTTCTTCAGCTTTAAACATATGTACAGTCGAAACAAATATTTTTCTAACAAATTCAGTGAAGTCCTCCTTTAGATCGAACTTGTTTCTTTAATTTGCTTTCTAATTGTTTATCACAGAAATTGTATTCACCAATTATTGGCCATCATATGAAAAATGGTAACTGTCAAATGAAACGCGTGGTCATAGTGAAATGGCAAAGAGTATTTTGATTTTTTTAACCTGCTTTAACTCTGTATGGGGCTGTGTAACTTTCAAGTCACATGTTAACATATCAACATTTTACCAAATTATTTTAGTTTTTTATAAGATGACGTATACGTCTAAACTATATAATGTCTCTGTTGTAAAACAGAGTCGTGAAAACTAAATTTTATTTTCTTCAAGATTAACAAAAATATACATCCAGCATAGATAAACGTAAGAAATAGACGCATAGAAAGTATTCGTACATCTCTCATTTCTTGCGGTTACTTGACATATAAACATAATATGACCTTCTAAATGTGACGAATAACAACAAAGATGATTAGTTTGTACAGAGTACTAATAGAAGCAAGTTTGAAATTCGTAATATACTACAACATGGGTCGCAAAAGGTGCGAAACGACGGGAAAAGAGCGAAACATTATTATTTGATTACACAATCAATGTAAATCACTTAGTGAAATTTCTTCCGTAGTGAATAGAGCAAAATCTACTATTCAATGTATAATTGAGAGATTCGGAGAACGAAAAACTGTTTCGAATAAGAGAAGAAGTGGCCTAATTATGGACTAAGTGGACTTTTTCGTTATTATTCGTAATTATAATTATTCGTAAAGTGAAACAGAATCCACGTATAACTGCCGAACAAATTGCAACAGAACTTAAAAACAACAACGGCATAAGTGTGTCAACTAGTACTGTGCATGACTGTTTAAGAAGTAGCGAATATCATGGTCGAGTAGCACGAAAAACGCATTTTGTAAACGAAACTAACCGTAAGAAAAGATTAGAATTCGCTAAGCAACATATTAATACACCAATCGAACATTGGAATACACTAATTTTTACTGACGAAAGCAAATTCGACATATTTGGTTCTAAAAATAAATTTACAGTATGGAGGGAGAAAAATACACAATTCAGAAAAGAAAATTTACAACCGACGGTAAAACACGGCGGTGGATCTGTACTAGTTTGGAGTTGTATGAGTGCAAATAGAATGGGGTCTCTTCATTTTATTGACGGTGTTATGAACCATACAGTTTATATTGATATTTTGAAAAAACATCTCCACGCTAGTGCAAATAAAATGGGTCTTAAAGACAATTTTATATTCACCCACGACAATGATCCAAAGCAGTCTGCACACAATACAAGGCAATGGGTACTATACAACACATCAAAATACTTGCAAACGCCGCCTCAATCACTAGATATCAATCCCATTGAACATCTATGGGATTATCTTGAACAAAAAATACGTAATCGTAATATTTCGTCGAAAGAAAGTTTAAAAATCGCTTTATTAGAGGAGTGGAACAAAATAACACCGGCTGTAACATCTAACTTAGTAAATTCCATGCCAAGAAAAGTCGTAGCTATTATAAAATCCAAAGGCATCCTACAAATTATTAGAATATAAAAAATATATTGTATTTTTATAGTTTATTTTTCATTATTCATAACTGTACGAATACTTTCTGTGCGTCTATTTCTTACGTTTATGTATGCTGGATGTATATTTTTGTTAATCTTTTAGAAAATAAAATTTAGTTTTCACGAAATGTTTTCTACACATACCCAAGAATATTTATTAATCATTTTTTTCGCCTAAAGTTTATAACTGAAGTTTACGCAGACAGTTTTATTTGAAATTGGTCGCTGTACAAATACTTTCCACACCGACTGTAGAATATTACAGAATATTATAGAATATTATACTTCTTCCTTACGCGAGTCTTTCACTTGATACAATCCCTCAACAATTTGTATATTGTGTAATAAAGTATACGTAGAATCATTCAGTGTAGTTTCTTACGCGAAAAAAAGGCGCTGAGTGTCACTTAATTCTGACTAAGAGAAGGTATTGCCACCTTCGTATACAAGCACACAAAAAGTACATAGCCCGTTACGTTACTTTGCAAAAAAACAGTTATTTCATTATAATATCTAATATTTGCAAGAAAAATCTGCGTGGAAACTCTGTTTGTGTATATAGAGTCCTTTTACTCACTCGCTCCATTAAGTTCAAAGTCGTTCACATTAACAAATCCCAGGAGATCGATGCCCACAGTAGCAAGTTCCCCCTTCTTGTGCACCAAATAATTATACGCAAGATCCATTGCAAAAGTGGACGTGGGCGGAGATTGCGTCTCATTCACGAAGCCGATCAACAGACCTGGCCAGATCGTGTGATCCTGCAGGTTCTTGCCAACCGGCAGATCAGCTACAACTGGAATTCCCATATCATGCAAATGCTTCTTAGGCCCAATTCCCGAAAGCATCAGCAACTGTGGACTGGCGATGCTGCCGGCTGACAGAATAACTTCCTTGGACGCTGTTAGATCTATGGTCTTGCCCTCTGACGTCACGCGAACACCTACTGCCTTATTACCCTTCAGCAAAACTTTGTCAGCTCTGGTGGATTTCATGACGTACAAGTTTTTCTTATCTTTGACGGGAGATAAAAAGGCTTTGGCAGCGTTCATCCTCTGCGCATTATCCATGGTGCCGAAAGCTTTCCCAAAGCCAACATAACGGTCGCCAATTAAAGGTTCCAGGATGTCCAAGCCCATCTCTCGAGCGCCATCCAGAAGAATGTCTTGCTGTATTGTTTCAGAGTAGTTGAAACTTCTGATGCTCATCGGACCGTTAGCTCCACAGTATCTGTCTCCAAATTTGGCTATGTACTCTCGTGGACAGTTGGTTGACTTTCGAAGGTAGTGAAGCATGTTTTCGTAATTCCACCCGTCGTTGCCTTGCTCCTCCCATTGGTTGTAGTCTCTGTCGTTGCCAAAAACGTGCAGCATCGCGTTAATCACTGAACTGCCGCCCAAAGCCTTGCCTTTGCGCCATTTGCAACGCTTGTTCTTGTTGCCTTGGCAGATGCCAGGTTGCGGTTCGGCCTTGGGAAAAAGGTTTTCGTTTTATGGTCTAATTGCTATAACGTGACATGTGGAATACGTTCATGGTAACGATAAATGCTCATCGGCTGTTATAACTGTAAACGTATTTCAGATATTTTCCTTTAAAACATCTTTCCACATATAATATTAAAATTGCAGGATTTTGTAGGACGACTGATTGGAAATTTTAACAAAAGACCACTAAAATTTTCTTGTTTATGATGATCAAATACAGTGAGCAACTTTAATATTCGGACATTGTAAAATTTGTACATTTTACATTTTAATTTGTACATTTACATTTACATACAAAGTTATTCACTGAATAAGTGTTAATGTGATGTACATAATTCACAGTTTTATGGATTTGAACTTTTGTAAGTGAACAACTTAGGTTAGCGAGATCAACAAAAACCATTGTTAGTATTTTAGTGAGGGCAGTGGAAATTATGGTCACAATTAAACAGTAAGGTCAGTGATCTAATGGTGACAACAAATTAGTGGCACAGTTGAAACAATTATAAAACTGTACATGCTCGATGAACTAATGACAGTAGTAAAAAAAGAAATAATTATCTTGATTGAGACGAGATAACTATTGTTAATGATTTAGTAGGAGAAAAATTGAAAATTATGGCCAGTAATCTAGTAAAGATTATGGGATATTATGGACTGTGATTTAACAGAAGCAGCAAGCACAGTGGTCAGTGATAGTGAGGACGCAACTGTAACAGGTTTATGTAGGATATTAAGAAAACATGATCTCAAGATTTGTAACCGATTAACTCGTGATAATAGCTACGAAGCTTCTATACATTATATGTGCCCATAATTATGGAAGTGGTCTAAGTCATATGTGGGTACGTTAGAAAATCACAACGCTCGAGTTTTGCCGTGTAAAGGAATTTATTTTCGAGGTGTATCGCGTCGTCAGAGCGTTCGTTCTCGACTGTTCGAAAAATCGATTTTCTCCCAGTTCGTTGTCGATTGTCGTTTGTTTTATTTCGACGACTATCAGACGCCGCTCAGCGCTGGCGGCGACTGGCGCGTATTTCGAATGCTCTGACGGCGTGCATGTGCACGGGTCGCCACATTATATATTTCTTGTTTCCAGATATTTAATGAATTGCATTTGAATAAATTAAAAAATATTTTTACATTATGCGACATTTTAATTTATAATTTTATTAGTCTTGATTAATGAAAATTTAATATGAATATGAAATTTTGTGTGAATTTCTTACGAAAATGTTGTTTTTAAAGGTTGAACTGACGTAGACCATTTTCAAAATTAACTGAATGTCCTATAAATGACTTAAAACAATAAGGAACTATGAGTTTTATTTGAAACAATAACTTTAATGAAATAATTCATGAACATTTATTAATTATTTTTAAAAAGTAATCCATTTTTATCATTTCGAGTTTTTAAGATTCTTAAAATGTTCCTGAAAAACTGGAGAGTTGTATGGTAGTAAACACATAATATCTGTATGTTTTTCTTCCGTTACTGGTCTAGTGGTGGTGTATAATGGAAGTAATTTAATATTTCCGTATATTTCCTCTTTTAGGTGAAAGATCCAAAACGTGGAATTAAGAATCATCTAAAGAAGTTTTATAGAACATTTTATAAGGTTCATTTTTCAAGAATCTCATCCATTGAATTTGCAGCCAAGAGACAGATTCGACCGCGGTATTTTTTACTCTTCTAGTGATTTCGTTGAAATAAAATTCGGCTGCGACATTCGTTTTACCGAAAATGTATTTCTTCTTCTACACTTTTCTATCAATTCATAATAATGCTCAGGGTTGTATAAGTAATTTGCTTTTTTTATTTTCATTTCTATCAACCCAAAATCGCCGTCATTCGGTAGAAAGGAATGACCCGATACCAAAAATTTGTGGTCTACTGTTTCAATATTATTATTTGATGACTGAGCAATTTTCATCCATGTCAATGCTACTTTAATGTTACGATTTTGGCCTGAACAAGCATCACTGTAAGCTATTACGTGTTTTTGAGTTACATCCTCCATATACAGAGGGCCACGCACCATTTTCAAGTTATGTTTATATAATTTCTTTAAATTTTTTACTTAGACCACTTTCATAATTAACATTAAATGAATTCCATATAATGTTGAAATTACAACCCCTATCTAATGGTTCATTTTTAACGATATCGTAAAAATTACATTGAATAAATTTAGTTTAAAGTAATGTGGTGTGAAATAACTGATAAACTCATTTTTTTTTATTTTGACTTAGACCACTTTCATAATTATGGGCACATACATATTTAGTCTGTGAAATTCTGATCTCGCATTTACAGCGAAATAACTTCGAAATGTTTCATTGGTCAGGATATGTACTCTTCGTACCTTGTAACCATAATCCTCGGCAGTATCAGGAAGCACTGTTAGAAATCCAGGAACTTCACTCGTAGGACTAGCATCTTTCCCAGCTTCGATCAACAGAACATCCCAGTTATCTACCTCTGACAGTCGTCGGGCTAGCACAGACCCTGCAGTCCCGCCCCCAACAATCACAAAATCAAATTCTCTTTTTGAAGATATAATATCTACTGAGCGATCCACTGGATAATTAGAGCCACCGTCTAAAGCGCACTGTGAGACCAGAAGCACGTTGACTAACTGCGAGAAGAGGGAAAACGGCAACGGCGAAAGCGCGGCACTGCAACTTGTTGCCATGCAAGTCTCCATGTTGTGTAGTCTAACAGACAGTGATGGATCTGTAAAATTAACAATGTAGAAAGTATATTGTTTGGAGGCGAACAACGTCGTCAGACGTTTTAAATGGATGAAGAGGTTTATGTTGCAGACGGCAGTTTTACTATTTTTGAGTAATCGTTCATCTGAAATGCCAGATGTCTTAACACACTATCGGTGGGTAACACCATGAGCTTCACTCACACCTTCAGCGGGCGAAAATTAGTGAAGTATGAAAAAAGTGCACTTTTTAGAAAACGTTCAATATCTCCACAAATATTAGAAGGATTTCGATGAAATCTGGAAAATAGGTGTCACATAGTATTTCTTAGATATAGATGAAATTTAAAAATATATTAAATTTTTAATTTAGTTTTCTATTACTTCATTTAACGTATAACATGGACCAAACAATAATTGTTAATTTTTGAAAGTTTTAAGAGTTCATCTAGTAAGAGAAAAGCGTAATAATGTTTAGGAATATTTTATTATTTAGTTTCTTATATAGTAATTTTATTTACTCTAATATTTTTTTAATGTATGGTATTTTTGAAAACACTCACCCCTATGAAGGAGAATCTGACAAAACTCGCACATATAAGAAGTCAAACTTTTGTTGCCAAAATAACCTGAAAGTTGCATACAAAGTGTTGTGCAAAACAAAATATTCATTAAATGAAAAAAATAAGCATTGGTAAGTGCTTTACTAACACTTAGCGTACGTTCTACATAAAAGGTATTAATACCCGATCCACTGATCGGCGCCAGTCTGTGGGAAAGGTATTAATACCCTTCCCGCCGATAGTGTATTCATTAGCATTTTAGCCAGATCTTGCGACGCCGGCTTAAAATTATACAACGCCACATCCCCTGATCATATTCGTTCGCGAACAACCTTAACAGATCTTGTCATTATGGAAGACGCGCACGGAAGAATCCACCATTGTTGAGTCGCCTTGTGTCTATCCATAGCGGGCCGTCTTCTACCCTTGCAAACTTTGTAATGGGCAGTGGTCACATCACCGAAAGGGCATTGTCCAATGACAAGTCTGTCCAAAGACAAGTCAAATGCAATTGGACAATTACGAATCCCCCCTCCGACACCGAGTAAGCTCAATTCCTACGTAGTTCAATTACCACAGTACATTAGTTGTTTCAGCGCACGAATATTAAATCGTTTAGTTTGAACGTTTTATATTTATCTTTGCGCTTCGAGCGCTTAACTTAACAAGGCTCAATATTTAGGGGTGTAGAAATAATATTATAAAGACACACGACTTGTTAGAACGTAGAACTGACTTTAACACGTTGAATGCCACGGTGGCCACCGGTGACCGGCACTGTTACATCGTTTAAGAACGGTTATTAATAAATTAACAGCATTGAACATTACTACCAAAAAATAACCACATTATTAGTACGAGGTGAGAACTTCCGTTTTCAATAGCTAACAATTTTGTTCTATAACGCTGATCATTTCTATAAATGAAACAAATGAACCTTGCTCGAAGCATGCAAAATTTGCTTGGCATTGAACGTGTTAATAATTCTGACGTACTGGTTTTTCTTACGAAAATAATACGGATTTACAAACGAGCGGTTTTATTGAGTTGAAGTTGTTTCAGTGACGCTTGAAATGTGAATCGACTACAGTTTGAAAAGTTTGCGGTATTTATACAAAAAATGGTTCATGTAAACATGTGCGTCAGCAACACCGAAGGTTGTCCGTGCCTAACCCTGTGTTCGGCAATTTGTAACTCATAAATAAAAAGGCAGGAAGAAAGTACGAAATACGACCTGCGCCGCACGCGGACAGTTTTACCCTGACGAACGGACACCGCGTGCGACGCACTTGAAGACACGAAGAAAACCAGACAACCCTGCAATAAATCACAATAATCCCTCATTAACCATTTCCCACTCCTTCAGATATACTCCTTCAGGCACACGCCTTCAAGCACACTCCTTCCATCATTTCCACAACCAATTAAAAAATCACGACAAAACCTAGGTGACGACGGACAGAGCGCAGCAAGACTCATCAGACTACACAGAAAACGCGAACTAGAATACACAGAAATCACGAACAAGACTAACAAGAAGTCGCAAACAGATAAATACAGACATCACGAACGGAATAGAACTCGAACATAGAAATCGCGAACATTACGAAATGAAAATAAAGAAACCCGCAACCACTACAATCGTGTAATTATTACGCGACCGAAGGTGCTCAGTGACAATCCTAGTACGCTAAGAAGAAGGTATAACAGAAGTGACACCTTTGCATACAACAAAGCGTACCAATCAGAGTCGATGATCGATCGATATTATTGACAGTGACGATAAATTTAGTACCGAATCATCATCGAATAAGGAAAATTCAGAACTACAAAAAAACTCTTTAACCATCAGTATCACACACGAATAATAGTTGGCATCGCCCTTGGAAAGGAGATTGCTTTGAAGATTCCAGAGGACTCTTCTCTCCTCTGACCCATTTTCGAAAACGATATGCCAGTGAAATTATAAACGATATAATTGACTATATCAATACATATGCATTGCAGTGTGATCCAACAAAGGAGTCCCAAAAATAAAATGTTCCAAATGCAATTGTTTGAGTGCACGAATTATAATCGTTTAGTTTGAACGCTTTATATTTATCCTTGCGCTTCAAGCGCTTAACTTAATAAGGCTCGATATTTAGGGCTGGTGCAAGTAATATTATAAAGACACACGACTTGTTAGTACGCAGAACTGAGTTTAATAATTCCGACGTACTGGTTTTCTTACGAAAATAATACGGATTTACAAACGAGCGGTTTAGTCGAGTTGAAGTTGTTTCAGTGCCGTTTGAAATGTGAATCCACGAGAGTGTGAAAAGTGTACAGTCCCCGACAATAGAATAGCACACCCTCTAAATTTCGTAGTATTTTAAAAATAGAACAAAAATGAGAGCGTTCAATCCATATGCTTCTTGAGTTACTTCTTATATATCCATCTTAGTGACTTTGACACGTAAACACAGCCCCTAAATTCTTAGAATCGTTGTTTTGGTAGATTTCATGGAAACGTAATCCGACAAAATAATAGCACACATGCTACACTCTCACTTCTCAGTTGAACACGAGCAAAGGAAGGTGGCCAAGTATTTGATATATAGTGTGGTGAATTATTGCGGAAAACTTCTAAAAAAATGGGTCGTGGAAAGAAGTTAATAGATAGTGAAATGAAAACATTTATGACACTATCTAAAGAAAATGTTTCTATTTCAAAGATTGCGAAAGTAATTCATAGAAGCCGGAAGGTTGTCATGAATTATTTGAAAAACCCCGAGAAATACGGTAATACAAAACGTCCTGGACGACCTGCGGCACTATCAGCACGAGAGAAACGTGCTATTCTAAGGGCAGCATCGAATGCACCAATGACTACCAGGCAGATTGCTGAAGCAACAGGCGTACAAACAAACGTCACAAAGGTGCAACGTGTCCTGCAACGATTTAAGCACCTGCAGTGAAGGAAGCTTAAAAAAAACCGCCTCTAACCGAAGCGCATAAGAAGGCAAGGCTGCAGTTCGCAGAGCAACATGCTCACTGGAGAAGAAGTGGAGAAAAGTCATATTCACCGACGAAAAGAAGTTTAATCTCGATGGACCTGACGGGTGGAGTTATTATTACCATGATTTACGTAAAAAAAAATGTTTTTGATCCGTCGCCAGATGGGTGGCGGAGGAGTCATGGTGTGGGCCGGTATCGGCTACCATGGAAAGACGGATATTAATTTTATCAGTGGAAAAATGAACAGCGTGAAATATCTAATGTTAATCCGCGAACAAATAACCACACACGCAACCAGAATTTCCGGGGAAAAACACATATTCCAGCAGGATAATGCAGCGGTTCGCACAACAAAGGTTGTGAAAGCATTCTTCGAGACGGAAAATATTCAAGTCTTGCAATGGCCAGCTCGTTCCTCTGACTTTAATATTATAGAAAACTGTTGGGGAGACCTTGCTAGAGCAGTTTATGCTAAAGGGAAACAGTTTAATAACGTAAACGAATTAAAAAAAGTGCATTGCACTCGAAAGGGAACGAATGAAGCAGAAAAGGATTAAAAAAATTATTCATGTCGATTCCAAAGCGAATAATTTCGGTTATAGAAAACTCTGGAAGATCTACAAAATATTAAATATTGAGTTCCCTTCGTATGTATGCATAAATGTTAATTAATTGCAATAATGTGCTATTATTTGGTCGCACCGGTTTATCAAGATATATACACTTTTGCAGATGAAACAAAAAGGACCATCCTTGTATATAGAAACTTAGCGCTATTTGGTGTTCAACACTTATGTGTACCTGTCTACATATTCAAAATTATATTTTTATACTTTAATAAATAAGAATTAACAAGTTTTACGGGGTGTGCTAATCTATTGTCGCGGACTGTACAGTATTTATACAGAAAATGGTTCATGCAAGCGCACCAATCAGAGTCGATGGTGGTTTGTTCAAGCAGCGCGATCGCTGGTAAATGTTCGATATGGCCGTTGCGCCTGGTCGCAAGACGTTGGACGTAGCGGTGGTTTATTACTGGGAATTTCCAAAACACCGGCTTGTAGGAATATACCGGGTGCTCAACTTGTACAGTGTCGAAATATTTGTTTGCGCTTATATATAATGTTGTTACGACGTAACATTAGTTCTTATTTGAAATATGACGTATAGAAATGAATTGTTGCCAACAAAGTTCACACAATTTTGTTCCGTCCGGATCGAGGAACAGCCTGTTCGAAAGCATTTGTTTGCAATGTCTTCTACGGGTAATTAGAAAATTGTTACAATTCCCATTCGAGTGGCACATAAAAAGGCCGTATTGCCCTACAATCGGTACTGAGCTGAAAGGTGACCCTTCGACGGGACCGTCGACGATCTTCACCGACGAGCAGGGCAATTGGGCCATAAAACTATCCGTGCTATTATGCGCGGATTTTTTAACACCGTCGCGCTAATCCAGAGTTCCGTTCTTTCTTCCAAAAAATTAATTAGCATCGGCAACCTGAAGGAGAGGCTTCATCTTCCACTGTGGAGGAACGTTGAAAGTAGATTCCTCTCCTTCAGGTGAAAATTAACGAATGAGGTGCTTTATGCAACGTATTGGCCACACCGTCAAGTTGTCACACGGACGACACGAAGGGAAGAGGAAACGGACTTCGGAAAAACCGAACAGAATCGTTTTGACTATCGAGTCGAGCAGAATCAATTGGACTATCGAGTCAATCACATCGAATCGATTTGACTTGATCAACTATCGTGCAAGTTAATCAAGACTGTAATATTTTACCATCGTTCGGGTCATAAGACAAATAAATTCGACTAACGTTCGAGTCGAATTTAGAATCTCGCGAGATACACCATCGTTTCGGAGTGTATCTTACGTTCTGCTAAGGATCTATCGTCGCGAGATATTCCTAACTTTTCGTACCCTGTAACACAGTCTACCGGAAAATATTGAACTAGCTGTCCAATATTAATTTGGCCGACGGCGTTGGTGAAGATCGAAGAAGAGTTGCGAATCGCTCGTTGCATGCTCAGATATCGAGAATCGCCACCCGTTTTGCGTCTTACAAACGCAATCGCGCTAACAGGAACTTAAAACTTCGTATGAATACGCGACAGTGAGGAACGGGACGTTACACTTTCAAATGTTAGATATTGAATGAATTATTAAAATAAGCTACGACGATGATTCTGATGACAACGATGTGAAAGTGCCAATAAAAAAGCTTGTTAGAAGATTAGTTATAGAAGGTGAAAGTAGCGAAGAAGAAAATATAATACCTAAGTGGAGTGGATTGCGGAATTGGAAGGAAACGAATAACATACCAATAAATTGGAATTATCATAAAAGACTTTGCTTTAAATCAGTTAATACTAACCCTACTACAGCTAGTCAAATGAACATTTTCAGATTTTCTATGTAATAATTATTGAAGTTATAAAATTGGCTTCATAGGAGTCGATTCAATAGACTTTCTTATTACATCATGCATTGTGACAAAAATCGCACAAAATCTAAACAAATTAAATCGTGTAATTTCTAGAAAACAATATATACCAACCAACTTTAATGCTCAATAGGTTTAATGTTAAGCGAAAATCACGGATTTGTATTCAACTCTGGATTAATTATAATAGTGTTACTTATGTAAGAATCAATGACATGATTTAAAAAAAATCATTATTGCCTTTTTGGCGTATGAAAAAAATATAGTAAAACAATTTGTATGTGTCAGTGCAATTTGTCAATAAGATATTCAATAATTTTAATAGTCAACAATATTCAATAATTCCTTTGTTAGCTGTTTTGACTGGTATAAAATTGAGTCAATAATTAAATACTGTAACCAGTAAATTGAATGTTACAAAATTAAAATATAATAGTCCTTAATCTCAAGTTATTATAATATTATATTATAAGATAAAGAATAACTTTCTGAAAAAAATTGTTTCAATTTTATTCTTCCCTGTAGATTCTTAAATAAAAAAATTCTCAACTGAAATTGTGCAGATTATTTCAGGATTGAATTGATAAAGTATTTACTATTATATCATTCGAGCATTATCCATAGATTGTGAGTCAGCTGATTGATTGAATACGTTTGATCTACCGCGATTATCTTATCTGACAATGAATTATATTGTTACGCGCAGATTCCATTTAAAAACATGCAAAAGCTTACCAAATAGAAGTAATTGTTAAACTAATGTAATAATGGATCAATTTAAATTTATGTGTTAATATACTTTAAGTAACCATATATGGAGAAATTTTCTAGCAATATAATATATTAGGTTGATGCGTATGAAATATCGGATTTTTAAGTGAATGTATAAAACTGCATATCTTTTCTTAAAAGCGGTTTATTTAATCAAAATATGTTCTATTTGCTTCAATACACTTCTCCCAACGAGATTTTAATGCATAAATGCCTGTCTTAAAGAAAATCTGTTCTTTAGAATCAATAAACTCTGATATGGAATTTTTAAACTGTCTTTATTTTCATACTGGTTAGCATGTAAAAACTGTTCTAAATTTAAAAAAAAATGAATGTCGGTTGGCGACAGATCCGGTGAATAAGCTGGGTGCTGCAAAATTTCATATTTTAATTCATTTAATTTCGAAATTGTTTTGTACGACGTATGAGGCCAAGCATTGTCGTGGAAAAGTATTGGGCCATGCCGATTAAAAATTGATGGGCGTATAATTTTAAATTTTTCATGCATTTCATCAATGTACTAGCAGTACGTTTCGACTGTAATTGTCTTCCTTGTTCGAATTAATGAGTAATGAATTACTTCAGTCATTACTTCCACCAAGCTGTTATTAAAATTTTCCGTGGATGAAGTCACTTTTCACAGTCACGTTTTGGGTTTTCCACGCGATTCATTTTGTAGGGAAAAATCACCAGATCGAAATTTTTCAAACCCATGCTGCACTTTTCGATTGTTAACAGTATTTTCCCCAAACGTCTGGTTTATATTGCGTGCAGCTTTTGCAGCATTATTACCAAGTTTACACTCATGTAAAAAAGCACACGAATATCGGTTGAATTCATATTCTTACGAAGTTCAAAACAAATAACAAAATGGAACACTTTTGAGAAAATCTTCTTTGTTGAAATGTGATTCTGGCAATAGACAGTACGACTATAAACGAAGTTATGCCAAAAACAAAAGTATAACGAAAACAGGTGGAGGAACGTTCATATGTAAAGAAAATCCGACATTTCATATGCAACAACCTAATATCAATCTTTAGTTGCACATCAAATGGCCTAAACGAAGAGTCGAGCAAAAACAATACTAACACTTTAACTGTCGAAGTAACAACGTCAAAAATTCCACAAAAGCAAAGTAATTTATTTAATAAAGAAACAATGTCAAAATTCAAAATGTATGACGAATGGTCACTTTCAACCTTCTTGTATTCTCCAGATATCAACTAAATTGAGTGCAACGAATATATTAATGTAAAAATATACTTTTAAACATGGACAAATAATTATGTCACCCACATGTGGGTGACATGGCAGTTAAAGTGTTAAACAATGTTTTATAGGCTGATCTAATATTTCTTTTTTGTTACGGGAAATATGAACACTCATTTATTTTTGAACTACTACATAGTAATAATTCACTTGATGGGCATGGAACGTGTTAAATAATATTTTGCAGTGTGACCTAATAATTATTAGAGTGTTATAAACACTCAATGCATTTAGTTCGTCGTCAAACTGCTACATAGTAATAATTCACTTTAACTTTTCATAACACGTACACACGAAATTTGGTACAATAATCTCCGGTCCGCACAATTCTATTTCTCAAGAACGACTGCTTGCCTCGGCGTTATCGATAAAGGACGAGATACTACTTTTGACTCGTCTTTCGACTTATCTCATTTCTGAGTCAGAGAGTGGATGACTTCACAGTATAGCGAATAAATATACTCACTGTCCATATGGGACATCGCACAGCATACATGTCCCGTCGTTTCGTCTATTTTCCAAATTTCTGAATCAGGGGATCAACGAAATCATGAATTTCAAACACTTAGACTTGTGGTTATCACTTTACCGACCGGAAGCCTATTAGTAGGCTTTTCAATATTCGCGCTGTATCAAAATGAAGCTTAGAATTCTATTTTTACATTCAAATTTGTAACAATATTATTAGACAATATTATTGGAGATGCATTGTTGATCCGCAATAAAAATTGCTGTCAGCGTTGAAAGACCCATTAAAAAGTTTTCAGTCATGGGTCATGGGCCTTACAAAAATTCTGAAATAATCGCCGGTCGGTAAAGTGTTAATATTAAAAAATATTGTTGTCACGTATGAAGAATATTTTCATCATTAGAATTTCTCTCAAGAATATTTTTGAGTTCGTCTGTGGCAGAGGAGGCCCTAGATAACCTCCGCTTAACCCCTTTTACAATGGACTAGATTGTAATCTGCATGTCATTGGAGGTTACAAAAAATGTAGAATGTAACCCTACGTGACTCTAGGTACGTCATGAAAACAGTCCTTCCCCCAATTTCTTGGGAGTATATTGCATAGTCGAAAAACTATTGAGAGATTTTGTCATTTTTTTATTAAACGTTTCTTTCATACAAAATGAATTTTATTCAAGGAGATATTGGCCATTATAACTTCTGTAGTTTATCGGCTAAAAACTTGGCCAAGTGATTTTCACAGTCTTATTTTGAATACAATTTTTTACCATCAAGGTAGTTTTGCAGAGATCGAAACAAACTATAATCTGATGGAGCAAGGTTTGGGCTATTCGGTGGAAGCATAAAAATTTCCCATACAAGCTTTCTCAATTTTTGCGAATCATTGAACTTGTGTGTGGTCTGGCGTTATCATGATTAAACACAACACCTTTTCTGTTGATCAGTTCTGGTTTGTTTTTTTTAATCGATTGCTGTAATCTGGTTAATTGTTGACAGTAGAGATTAGAATCAATCGTTTGACCAGGCGGTAGCACTTCATGATGGACAATTCCCTTCCAATCCCACAAAACATACAGCATCACCTTTCTTGGTGTCAATCCTGGTTTTGCCACCGTTCGTGATGATTCGCCGGTCTTTGTCCACGATCTTTCTCGCACATTGTTGACGAATGTGATCCATTTTTCATCGCCCATTATCAAGCTTTTTAAAACTGTTTCGATTTCGTCACGTTTGAGCAATGATTCGCAGATGGAAATTCGATCCTTCAAATTTTTCTCTGTTAAATCATGAGGCACCCAAACATCGAGCTTCTGTTTGTATCCAGTCTTCGGCAAATGATCCAAAATGGTAAATGTTTAGTTCCCTAGCAATCTCATGACTACTTATATGCCGATCTTGCTCCACCATATGCATTATTTCATCGACTTTTTCAGCGATTGGTTGTGTGGCGTGATTCGGCGCGACAAACTGGCGCCGAGTCCCGCCATATGTTTAGGTTAAGTTTCGAGTGCGTCCGAGCGAATGGGCCCGATTGCATCCTGCGTGTCTGCTTCGTGAAAATGTTTGGAATGGCTGGCCGAATGTTTAGAGTGGATGCTCGGATATCGAGAAGGGTGCGTGCGTTTAGTTTTAGTTTAGAGTGAAAGGATCGTGGGAAGATGAGAGAAAGAATGTCGTGAGGATGGCTGTGCCAGCGGATGAAATAGAGGGTGAGTGGAGAATCGTCAGTTAGTCTTCATCGAAAACACATCGAGAACGGTCCTGCGGGTTACGCTGGGACTGTATGTTCTCGGTCAATAAAGCTAGTGTTTTATAAGACGTCTTGCGGTTATTTTATTCCTCCACCACTTCCACAGTTGACCAGAGCGAAGTGCATCTTTAACACGTTGAATGCCACGGGAGTTACCGGTAACCAGCACCGTTACATCGTTTAAGAACGGTTATCAATAAATTAACAGCATTGAACATTAACGCAGTACTGCCAAAATTAACCAGATTATAGCACGAGGTGAAAACTTTAGTTTTTAGTAACTAACAATTTTGTTCAATAACGCTGATCATTTCTATAAATGAAACAAATGAAACTTGTTCGAAGCATGCAAAATTCGCGTGGCATTCAATGTGTTAAGCATATCATCCAAATTGTATATCCGTTTGAGTCCCAAACAGCGCGATCGCGCTCTTCAAATTTTGTGTCGAAAAATCCCAGTACATTTCGAGCGCTGTGACGCATGTACATTGTCAGATACTCTCCACACTCCTACGATCGTACCTACCCTAGCCTACGCCGTTTTAACCATAAGGACCCCGAGCCCAATAAATCACTTTCCCGAACTGAGTTTTCGTCGCCCATAGGAAAGTCAACCGTCCTCTCCGTCCTCTCACTCTTCCCCTCCCTTTCCTTCTCTAATTTCTCTTAGAATCACATCACTACAAGACTCTAGCCATCCTTGAAAAAGACGAAAACCAGACATCCTCTCCAGCAACCATTCCTCGACTTGTCTCCAACTTTCACTTTTCCTCCCCCATAACTCTCCTACCCTAAAGTCATCCTTCGCCCCATTTTTCCTCGCACCACCCAAACGCAGAATTCATCCGCACTTCGAACCGAACACATCGTGAGTCAACTTGTATAAAATAAAGGAATCAACCAAGTATCAAAGTCTTTCTCCTTCCGGGATCACGACAACATCTTACAGCTCCTTTTCTTAATGTATATAATACAAATAAAACAGTTTGTATTTCATTGTTATCTTCTCAATCATTTTTATCGAACGAATCTTGAAATATTTATAAACCTACAGTAGGCATATATAATAATACAGATGTATTTCATAAAATAACGAATTACAAATTAAAAATATTTTTTGTGTTGCGAACAAACAATATAAATGGAGAGTAACACTTATAATTTGTAACATCGGTGTTTATCAAAACATATTGGATAAATTCCTCTTTCACATTGCACCCAAATTAAATGTGATTTTTTTACATCACTTGTGGTGCTACAGACTACGCATCGTCGTAAGTTACGTTGTGACAACTTTACCAAATCAAATGTTTTTTTCCTTTACATGACCACGTATTTTCTTTTCGTTCATCCACTCGCACTCAATTTCAAAAATAGTATTCGAAATAAAATCTAGCCGATTTATTGCTGTACTGTCAAGTCTTTCCTTGTAGATTATATACAGTGACTCTTATTAATATTCGGACATTGTGCTATTAAAAAAATTGTTGCTAGTTTCGAGTTATTGTTTTATAATATAACAGAACATTCATTGTAGTTTGTAATAAGATAAATTTTATTTGTTTGTTGCACATACTTTTTTTAATATCAAACAGTGAACTAAATTATGTCGAAATTTATCGTCGCAAAAATATTCGTACGCTTGACAAACTATAACATTTAAACATGAAAATTATTAACATAAGCAATAATTAATATTTCGTTGGATAACCTCTAGCTTTAATTACGTGGCGCATCCGCTTATCTAAAATCCCATTTTCAATGGGATTCAAGTTTCGTGACTGTGGTGACGGATGTAATACTTTTGGACAATTATATAAAAAGTATTCTTGAAATATTCTGGCTTTATGTTTAGGATCGTTATCTTCATAATATTTAAATGTGTCTTCGATATCCATTGTGATCGCACTTTTCTTAACATTTTGTTTTAAAATATTTAGATACTTAAATTTATCTAAAATTTCTTCTATAAAAACTAATTGTCCAACTCCTTTCAGATGAAATACACACCCACACCATAATACTTCCACCATCGTGTTTTATTGTTGGATTTAAATTTATTCGGTTAAGCTCTTGATGTCGTTTACGCCATACTAATTTTCGTCCATTAGTGTTAAACAGATTAAATTTACTTTCATCAGCGAAAATTACATTATTCCACCAAGTTTTTTCCTCATGAACATATTGTTTTGCAAAAGCTAATCTTTTTCTGCGATTCGCTTCGTTTATATACGGTTTCTTACGCGCTACTCTACCATTATATCCATTTGTTTTCAGCACCAGACGTATTGTAACGGGATGAACTTTCTTTCCTATCACTTGAAATAATTCAGCACTTAATGTTGGAGCACTTAAACCAGGGTTCACTTTTACTTTTCTCACAATAATACGTTTCTCTCGGTCGCCAAGCTTCTGTGGTCGGCCTTTCCGAGGAATTGATTCAATTCGATTTTCTTCATTATATTTCCGTATAATATCAGCTACGGTATACTTACTTAATTTTAGATTACCGATTTCCCGATACGTTTTTTCTTTTTCTCTGTAAAAAATTACTAATTGTCGTATGTCAAATGAAGTATGAAATGAAGTATTTTTACTTTTGCGTCCCATACTTAGAATTTTTAACTAATCCTAACGGCTTCCGAAAAGTAACTGATATCGTGAAGCGTGTTCTTCATCTTGCTCGACATTATGTTTGTAAACAAATGGCAAAGGTGTGTCGTTATTCGCAAACAATACGAGAATAAGTCATGTGTCCGAATATTTTTGCAACGATAAATTTCTACATAATTTTGTTCACTGTTTGGTATTAAGAAAAGTATGTGCAACAAACAAATGGAATTTATCTTATTACAAACTACAATGAATGTTCTGTTATATTATAAAACAATAACTCGATTATTGCAACTATCGCAAACGATCGAAACTAGCAACAATTTTTTGAATAGCACAATGTTCGAATATTAATAAAAGTCACTGTAAATTGTTGAATCACTCTTAGAATGTTTTCTGGGTGGTCTAAAATTTTTATAGAACGTTACACTTAAAAATATTTCATACCAGAGTTTAGATGCTATCAATATTTTGTAGAGATTCCGTAGCATGAAAATCACAGTGCAGTAAATATTTCGGGCTAATCGCACCAATCTAATTCGCGAAACCAATTCCCATTTATGGCATTCGTGAGTAATTATAAAACTCAGAGAATCACTTCCCAGAACTACACGAAGTGAACCTGTCGCGGCACACGTGATCACTCCATTTCAAAGCACGACGTATGTTTGACTGTCGCAGCTCGTTCGAACTTTATTTATATAATCTGTCTTCGTTGATTCATCTTTGCCATATTTAGTTCTCTCTTGAACTCGATCAGGTATATTAACACAAATAATACTCAAATCGAGTCGGTTTTTTCATAATCTCATTTTTCGATACGGCGTATGATATTTATTATCAATGATAAATGTATTATCAGAAATACGATTAGAAATTTCCCTGCTTCAATTGTAAAAGCTATAAATATTAAATGACTCTATATTATTGCGAAGGCGTTTACGAATGTTTGTTACGTTGTAACAACAATTACGAGTAGAAACCTTCCTTCGTCTTTTGATCCCTTGCCATATTACAACGAGCCAGACTCGTGATTATGATTTTAATTAAAGTCTAACAAATATAAGTCTCATGACCATCATTTTTTATGAAATCAAGTTTTGTTCTTCTGTAATCAATATTTAAGCATTGAAATAAAAGTAGCTGTGTAAAATATATATACATTTCCTTTTCTCTTTTGTAATATTTTTTATGATGAAGATGTTAGAATAGCTGTAGAGCCGAAGATAATGATATGACAAGGGGTTAAAAGAGACCCACCCTAGGCTTCTTTAAAATTAATTTTAAGATTTGAGAAATACCCGAACCGTCGCTTTCTGCAGCCTTTTTCGATGGCTAACAATAACATTTTGCCTGTTTCCCCAAGTAACGACCTTCGCGCTACCTACCATAAGCCGCTAGCTGAAGACAAATGAAAGATGAACATTTTGTATTTAGGAGAAAAATTAGCCCATTAATGAAACAACTGTTCACATTCTTTGTTTTACAATTTTTGAGGAAACAGGCAAGTAACGTCCTGTTCCTCGCAGTCGCGATCCGATTGAAGTTATAAATTCCGATATCGCGGTTGCGTTTGTAAGACGCAAAACAGGTGGTGATTTTCGATATTGGAGTAAACACTAGAACTACCGAACAATAAATCCACGATATACATTGCGTTGTAATAGTAACAAGATGGCATCTATTCAAACTTTATTCGATTTTTATTGTAACATGTGGTTCATTAAAGAAGCACATCGGAAAATTACTAATGAAAACATTTTTATAACTTCAGTAATTGCGAAAGAAATAAAAGTAGTTACTAGTGTTAACAAATTGGTGACAGGTGACGAGTTAACTCGACTTTTCATGCCCAAACGTTGTTGACCGATGACGAGTTAACTCGTCATTACACTTGCAATATCTATTTCAATTTATGAAACCCAGGGCGATATAGAATATTGCAAAAGCTTTGCGCAGCGTGTTTAGTCGTGTCCGCTTTATAATCATTTTATTAAGTATCAATAAAATTTATTCAAGTTTATTTCGAATGTTCTACTTTATTTCCATATTCAATTACAAAATAATAGCCGGTGACATGGCATAGTTTCTGTATAAAATTGCCGGTCAGCAAAGTGTTAATATTGAACGGCTATTCGAATGTTTCCCGGCGGACCGTGTCACAGAATGCGAGAAGCTATTGGGAGTACAAATAAGTCTCCGCCGCTTGAAACTAGATAGTCTAACCGATAAGTTATGGCGGCTAGTGTCAGATGTAAGACATTATATCGTAAGGCAGCACATCTGTCAACCACATAATCTCGAAATATTAGCAATTGTGTATCTGCGTCGTATATTTGTTTCGTGCAAAGATGTTGAGTTTCGAGCCAAACAAACGTCATTTGCGGGAAGTACTGATTTACTTCTTTAATTTAAAGAAATCTGCAGCTGAGGCGCATCAATTGTTTGTAGAAGTATATGGTAAGGCTGCATTAAGTGAGAGATGCTGTCGTGAGTGGTTTCAAAAGTTTAACCTCTTAGGCA
>CM052084.1:1733197-1790218 GCA_028453745.1 Agapostemon virescens
TTGGGGTTTGGACAACCCACATGTGATTGTCGAACAACAAATGCACCCAACAACGTGTCACTGTTTGGTGCAGATTTTGAGCTGGAAGCAACATTGCACCATACTTTTTTGAAAAAGAAGCTAGTCAAGCAGTAACTGTTACTGGTGCTCGATATCGCGACACGATAACACAGTTCTTTCTGCCGAAATTGGTTGCTATTCATGTGGCCAATATGTGATTTCCACAAGACGGTGCCACATGCTATACAAACAGTGAAACAATTTAATTACTGCATGAGACATTTCCTGATCGTGTACTCTTTCGTTTCGGTGATCAGAATTGGCTCCTTAGCTCGTGTGATTTAACACCATTAGATTTCTTCTTATGGGGTTATTTGAAGTCAAAGGTCTATGTCAACAAGCTCACAACCATCCGTGCATTACAAGAGGAAATTAAACGCTGCATCAACGAAATTCAGTCACAATTATGCAGAAACGTCATGAAAAATTTCGACAAAAGAGTGCACATGTGCCAGCAAAGTCGTGGAGGCCATTTGCCCGATGTGTTATTCCATAAATAACCCTATCCTATGTACTTTATGATTCAATGAAGAAATAACAATCTAAAGACTAAAAACTGTGTTTTCTATTTAATTAAAATCTTGCGTTAATTTTGGAACACCTTTTATTTCCCAATGTTTCGCAAGTATTGCAGCTAGCTTCGTCAGGGGGTCGGAAGACACACTGATACTGATGTGTGTCGGATTTCTACTTCACTTACATAGTGTGGGTTGCTCATGTTCCGGATCGGTGTGCACCAATGAAATGTAGATTTTTTAATTAGGAGGCCGAACAATAAAAAATTTCAATAGTAGTAAAATAGAAAATGTAAACAGGGTCATTGGACCCACTGTGGTAGGTTTAGTGTTAACCCTTAACGTTCCAAGTATGACTCCCAGGCATCATCGACGAGCAGCGTTCTACTCCAAGTCTTTGTTTCTACTCCATAAATATTATAATGAATACTATATTACTTCGAAGATGAATAAAAATTGTTTTGAATATTATTATTTACACGCCATTGTAGTATTTAAAATCTGACACTTAAAATTTTGCAAGTCGAAGTATGATGAGAATAAGTTGGAGTTGCCTGTCGACAACCACAATTAAAAGTCGGAACGTTAAGGGTTAATAAGTGACGCAAACCTAATCGATGAATTAAGAATGAAGTGGCTCTTACTCGGTGCAAAGCGAATGAATCACCGGTTCCAGCCTCAAATCCCAGTTCTTCATAGCTTGGGTTTTCACAAGCTCGTTCGACTTCTTAATGCCCTCGATCAACACCTTCAAATCTTTCGGATCAGTGAAATAATTTGGATAAAGAAGCGGCGGCATCATAGGATCTCCAGATTGCAGCTTCAAGTATCCTTTGCTCGCCACGATCACCGCGGTGGGCCTCATTACGATCTCTCTCCTATCCGAACAGAGAGCCAACGCTCCGTTCAAACACTCGAATGGCAGCCCAGTCCTTGGGCATTTAGGAGAAAATCCATCAAAGAAAACCTGAATATCAGGAATTCCAGCAACAGCGAAACTACTTTCAAGAAACGCTGTCACTTGGGTCAGTCCAGTGCTGGTTAGGGGACCACTGCGAGTATCCAAGAACTCGTTCACGGTGTCCATAGTCATTGCTTCATAGGCGGTATCCTTAATGCTGTAATGTACGCCAACTGACACGTGATTGTGCAGGTTCTTGCCCACGGGGAGGTCCTTGATAACGTTCAAACCTGTGTTGAATGTTATGATAGTGTTACACTTGAATCGTTTTACTTTATAAAAGACAAAGTATACGCTAAGGTACTTGCACAGAACGCCGGACTCTTTTCAGATATGAAAAAGTACACTAAACCTACCAAGCATTAAAGTGGACTTGTGCTTTGTCTTATAAAAATTTTAATATTTAATTTACTTGGATTATTTGCGATTTTCATTACAAAGTATAATTGAACAAAGAGATCTATTGAATCGGTTCCCATGGAGGCAATTTTATAACTTCAATAATTGTAAAATAAAAAATCTGAAAAGGGTCCTTTGACCTGCTGTGGTAGGTTCGGTGCTAATACAATATCAAGATATTACTCTATATATTTTTAACAACTTAAACCATTTTTCGTAGGAGGTTAAGAACATTCATAGATACCTAGAATCAAGGCATTGGCATGTCTACAATTATCGAAATCTAGGAACTGAAAATAAGCTAATATCAACAAACCCAGTTTGGTTAAATCCTCTTTTGGTCCAATCCCCGAGTTCAGGAGGATATGCGGAGACCCTATAGTTCCAGCTGACAGGATGATTTCCTTGTTGGCTTTGACGACTCTCCGGTAGCCATCTTTATCCACCAACTCCACGCCGTAAGCCTTGCTCTGCCATTGATTCAACAGAACCCTCGTCACGTGTGCATTTATCAGGACCTTCAAATTTCTTCTGCCATGAACTGGCCTCAAATAGTTCTTGGTGGTCGTGCCTCGCATACCGTTCTGTGTCGTCATAGGAGCCACCATAAACCCTGTTTGCGTGTACTCTTTCAACATGGCCGTTCTGTAGCCTAGCTCATCGGCAGCTTTGATAACTTCGTCGGCGAATGTAGGCTTGTTTCGGAAATACTCGATTTTCATTGGACCGGGGACCGGGACTGTTCTGGGCTTGTCGGAAAGCATTTCAAATTTGACAGGGTTTTCAACGCGTTCGAAGTAGTGCGTTATCTCGTCATAGGACCAACCCAAAGCACCGTTTCTTGCCCAGCTGTTGTACACTTCCGGATGTCCTCGGACGTACATCATGCCGTGAAGACCGCTAGTGCCGGACATCATCTTGCCGCGGGGCCAACTGCATACACCGAAGTTTTCTGATGGGAAAAATTATTTTACAACGTGGTATACAATCAAATCTCCTACTGTCGTCTAATTACGAAATCAAAGTAGCACCCGAAGATATTGTTACGAATAGAGGTTGAGAATATCGATGTCCGTTTAAATATCAATATACAGTGACTCTTAGTAATATTCGGATATTGTGCTATTCAACAAATTATTGCTAGTCTCGATCGTTGGCAACAGTAAATTTGGAGTTATTGTTTTATAATATAACAGAACGTTCATTGTGGTTTGTAATAACGTAAATTTTATTTGTTTGTTGCACATACTTTTCTTAATACCAAATAGTGAACTAAATTATGTCGAAATTTATCGTTGCAAAAATATTCGGACACATAACTTATTCTCGCATTTCTTGCGAATAACGACACACCTTTACCGTTTGTTTACAAACATAATGTCGAGCAAGATGAAGAACACGCTTCACGATATCAGTTACTGTTCAAAAGCCGTTAGGATTAGTTAGTAATACTAAGTATGGGATGAAAATGTAAAAATACTTCATTTGACGTACGACAATTAGTAATTTTTTACAGAGAAAAAGAGAAAACGTATCGGGAAATCGGTAATCTTCTAAAATTAAGTAAGAGTGCTGTAGCTGATGTTATACGAAGATATAATGAAGAAAATCGAATTGAATCAACTTCTCGGAAAGGCCGACCAACAGAAGCTTGGCGACCAAAAGAAACGTATTATTTTGAGAAAAGTAAAAGTGAACCCTGGTTTAAGTGCTCCAACATTAAGTGCTGCATTATTTCAAGAGATAGGAAAGAAAGTTCATCCAGATACAATACGTCGGGTGTTGAAAATAGATGGATATAATGGTAGAGTAGCGCGTAAGAAACCGTACATAAACGAAGCGAATCGCAGAAAAAGATTAGCTTTTGCAAAACAATTTGTTCATGAGGAAAAAACTTGGTGGAATAATGTAATTTTCGCTGATGAAAGTAAATTTAATGTGTTTAACACTGATGGACGAAAATTAGTATGGCGTAAACGAAATCAAGAGCTTAACCGAATAAATTTAAATCCAACAATAAAGCACGGTGGTGGAAGTATTATGATGTGGGGGTGTATTTCATCTAAAGGAGTTGGACAACTGGTTTTTTATAGAAGAAATTTAGATAAATTTAAGTATCTAAATATTTTAAAACAAAATGTTAAGAAAAGTGCGATCACAATGGATATCGAAGACACATTTAAATATTATGAAGATAACGATCCTAAACATAAAGCCAGAGTATTTCAAGAATACCTTTTATATAATTGACCAAAAGTATTACGTCCGCTACCACAGTTATCAGACTTGAATCCCATTGAAACTGTATGGGATTTTTTGGACAGGAAAATTCGAACAACAGGGACAAGATCGAAGGAAGAATTAAAAAAACGATTAATTGAAGAATGGAGACGTATACCGCTAAGTTACTTACAAGAAGTTATAGACAATATTCCTAAGCGGTTGCGACACGTAATTAAAGCTAGAGGTTATCCAACGAAATATTAATTATTGCTTATGTTAATAATTTTCATGTTTAAATGTTATAGTTTGTCAAGCATCCGAATATTTTTGCGACGATAAATTTCGACATAATTTAGTTCACTGTTTGGTATTAAGAAAAGTATGTGCAACAAACAAATAAAATTTATATTATTACAAACTACAATGAAAGTTCTGTTATATTATAAAACAATAACTCCAAATTTATTATTGCAAACGATCGAAACTAGCAACAATTTTTTGAATAGCACAATGTCCGAATATTAATAAGAGTCACTGTAATACGTGAAATGATTTGACAAGGGAACGTATTCACATGCGAAAATCCGATTTTGATAAAACTTATGGGAGCTTATAACTTTATTGTTTAAACAAAACACTTTTGTTAAAATTTTCTTGCGCGATTACATTTCCCATTGAAAAACACACAATTTAAAAAGAAATTCAAATTTTTTCGACCTTTGGTTTCTGAGATATCTCAAAAATATCCCAACTTTGAGGGCTGTTTTCACCCCTTCAAAGTGAATGGTTGCCGATAAAAAAAACACGTGTCAAATATTTTTCAAAGAACTATAAGCTCCCATAAGTTTCATCAAAATCGGATTTTCGCATCTGAATATGTTCCCTTGTGAGTTACACCGTCGTTTTGGTAACTACGTTGTAACAAGAACAGAACAGAGTCCAACCATATACAGTTACGAGCAAAAGTGAACGTACATACGGAATTTTTGCGTAAATAGTATTTTATTCATTGTTTGCATGTACAATACAAAAGAAAAAAAATATACAGTATTACGTACAATGTTTTAACTTTCCAAAAAATTGTCAACGATCGTAATATTGTTATTATTTTGATACATACAACGTTGTTTTCGTGTAGTCAGTTTTGCACCGCGTTAAAACTGTTATTACTACGAACTGTAAACAGACTTGCTGTTAGTCAGGCAGTAGTGTATAAAATACGAAAACGATATTGCAGTGACGTTCCTACATCTTTTGGAGGTTTTCCAAAATTATTGTCTTGTCAGGACAAGCGACGATTAACAAAGTATACATTACTTCAGAAGTCGCGACGACGGCATCAATGTCTGAGAAGCAGTTGGAAAGCGATATTGGAAAGAAAATAAGCAAATGGACTCCTCGAAGAGCATTAAAAGAAGCTAATTTTATATCAATAGATAGAGAAAAGAAACCTGCTCTTTGAAAGAAGAATATAAAAGCCCGTTTGAGCTTTGCAAAAATATATATATAAGGTGGAACATTGAACAATGGAAGAACGTAATCTTTTCAGATGAGTGGAAAATTAATCAAATTTTGTCAGATAGTCGTTTCGGGTGTTGGAAAAGAAAAGGCGAATCACTTAAACCACGTCATGTTAAACAGACAGTTAAATTTGACGATGGTTCAATTATGGTATGGGGTTGCATTACGGCGTATGGTGTAGGTCTACTGTATCGAATTTATAGTACGGTGAATCGGTACACTTACAAGAACGTTTTAGAAAAGTATCTGCTAGACACAGTTGGCAATATGCCAGTACCAGAATGTGATGTCGTTTTCCAACATGACACCGCACATTCTGCGAGGAGTATGAAAAATTGGCTCGACGATCAACCATTTCAAACGATAGCATGTCCTGCTCAAAGCCCAGACTTAAATCCTATTGAGAATGTCTGGGCATATTTAAAAATGAACCTAGCGAATGATTATAATGCTTCGCCAGCGACAATAAACGATTTGTGGGAAAGAGTGCGGGGACAATGGTACTCAATTGCTCCACAATACTGCGAAAATATAGTTTTAAGTATGCCTAAACGCATTCAACACACCATCAAGGCCAAAGGTTTATGCACGAAGTATTAAATCTAGATAAAACTGAAATGCCTATTTATAAATGCTTTATGGTGCAAAACCGACTACACAAATAGAATTTGTATGTATCAAAATAATAAGGATATTAACATCGTTGATATTTTTTTGGATAGTTAAAACATTATACTTAATACTGTATATTTCGTTTCTTTTGTATTGTACATGCAAACATTGATTAAAACATTATTTACGCAAAAATTCTGCATGTTTGTTCAGTTTTGTTCTTAACTGTATATTTTTATTAGGTTTCAAATATTCGATCATGTTTAAATAATGTTCAAAAAGGGTTAGGTGTTCTTTAGACCTCAATCTGTTGGTATATTTTTCAATTGATTTTCAAAGTAGATAAACGGTAAAATATGAGCAGTATACCTAAACAAGCAGTCGGATGGGGCTCCGTAGGTTCAGTTTTAAATTTCCAGTCTACAGTCGAGTTGACTGCATGAAATGCAAGACCTGGGATGGCAGTCATCGTCGGTTCGGCCGGGCCAGCTTCGATCAGCAATACCTTCCACCATGGATTGTCGCTCAATCTTCTAGCAATTATTGGTCCGGCTTGACCAGCACCAACAATGATGAAGTCGAACCTTTAATTTCATAAAATCGTTAGAAGTAGAATTCGAATAAATGTTTTCGACATCGTTCAAGGTAAGCCAAGCTTAGTAACCCTTAATACTGGAACTTCAAACTAATCATTTTGACTGATATTTAGTTTTTTCCTCCGCAATTATGTAAGGGATTCGAGTGACCGCGGCCCATGCGGGCCGCAGTAGGGTACCGTTGCTGGTTAGGGACGCAGTTTATGATTACGGTGCGGACGTGACTTTAGGCTATTTTTGAGATTTAGCGGAACTTTCCGTGTTTTATGATAATTTATTAGAGTCCTCGTATTTTAGCTAAAGGTCTCAATAGCCGTTGACGTACCGTAAAACATCTGCAGACCAAGCGCGGACCGTTGAGGGTCCTAGGTAGACGACGAGGGCTCAAGGCGAGGGTTCCTCCAGAAACTGGCCAGTTTCCCTCACCCTGGCGCCTCTCAAAGGGCGTACGTTAGTTTTTAAAAACAAAATGTGATTGGTTGTGGAGAGGAACGGCCTACGAGGCGGAAAGCTTGAAAAGAGCTAGAGCGAGCAAGGAACGGGGTTGTCGTCGTGGCGCGTACGAAGGTACACCAAGTTTGAACCAAATAAACGTCTTACGCAAAATCTTGTATTATTAAATCAGCCATCCTTACAATTATTGAAGTTATAAAAATGTTTTCATTGGAAATTTTCGGATGTACTTCTTTAATGATGTGTACCTTAGAATAAAAATTGTATGAAGTTTTAATAGATGCAGTCTCCTTGTTATTACAAAGCAATTTATATCGTTGGATTTATTGTTCGGTAGTACTAGTGTTAACACTCCAAAGGCATTAAAAATTGTCAAACTATTATTCAAATAGATGAATTATTCGAAATGATGAGTTTAAATTTTTCGAATAGAATACTATATATCTTTTTACATCGTATTAACACTAAATCTATCACAGTGGGCCAAATGATTTGTTTTAGATTTTCTATTTTACTATTCCATTTTTAGTAAAACGATTCAAGTGTAACATTCTCATGAAATTCAACAGAGGTTTAAATGTCATTGAGGATCCCCCCCCCCATGTAGGCAAGAACTTGTACATTAGATTAAATCTATGATTGTATATTGTACTTGTACATTAAATTAAATCTATAATTGTACATTGTACTTGTACATTAAATTAAATCTATAATCTGTAAGCAAATGCAAAAATAAAATGCAAATAATCCAAATAGATTATTCCCTTGCCCTACAACAACGAGTCAGACTCGTGATGAAGATTTCGAACTGAATTATTTAAACAATATACTTCCTTAATTTTTTTTAAACAGAAATAACATTTTATTCAATTGTTGATCGTATACTGTCATTGGAGAATAGCTAGGCACGCGGTAATTACAAATTTGTCTTTTCTTTTTGTCATTCTGTGGTGGACAAACAAAATTCTAGTCACTGTTATTGTAAAATGAGGCGTAGGCCAAGGGGTTAAATCTTGATATACTTACAAGACAACATTCACCAGTCTATTCTAACACTAGAACAACCAAACAATAAATCCAACCTATCCGTTGCTTTGTGACAGTAACAAGACTGCATCTATTCAAACTTCATTCAATTTTTATTGTAACATGTGATTTATTAAAGAAGTTCGTCGGAAAATTACTAATGAAAACATTTTTAGAATATCAGGAATTGCGAAAGAAATAAGTAGGGGTACCACTCAGTTTACGTCAATAAAATCAACAGAAAATGTTTTGCCGATAATGATGAATTTATCATGACCACAAATGGTACTTCTATACACATGATATGGATGCCGGATATATCCGGCACTCGTACGCATAGGTCGTTACGCGGATGCCGGATATATTAGACGCTCGAAGCGAAATGGTTAAAGTTTCTTTGGCCGCTGTGTTCGCACTATTTCACTCGCTCTGCATACGTTTCATTCCCTGTCTTTGTTAGTCGATCTGACTACTGTGTGTGACCACATGGGCTGATAGAACGCCCAAGTAAAAAATGCGTGCGAGGTCTGGGCGTACTTCTACGTCGCCGCATTCCTGTGAAGGAACTTATTGTCATCTCACCACTATACACTGGCTGTTGCAGGGTTTCCATTCGTGTGATATGTCTCAGTGATTTGGTAAGGGATTGCTACAATACTTCAGTGAATCTCTTTCTAACCCTTTCGCTATTATATTTAATGAAGAAATGAAACTTCCCTTTAACCCTTTCGATACGAACGCTCTGTCCACCGTAACACTCCCGCTATATGGGGCGAAATGTTCCGAAAATGTACACATAGCGCGTAGTCGGTTCTCTTTTGTATGACCATTTTTCTGCTGGATATATTCGGCGCTCGTACACACAGGTCATCAGATGGATGCCGGATATATCCGGTGCTTGTATTGAAAGGGTTAATGTTTCTAGAAAATTAATTGAGCAGTCATGTCGAATAACATATAAGAACGTTAGGTCATTCATTATGATTTGAACACTTTTACATTGCCGCCGGCGAGATGCACGCAGGTTCTACTGCTTGCCAACGGTGGTATTTACGTAGTCGTACGTGACATAAGTAGTTGCGATATAATAATTATTAAAAAAGGCAGATGTCAAAGACATCTCTTCATCACTTTCATAGTCGCTTATTATCGGTCTTTCCTTACTTTTAAATCGTCACACAAGGATATCGCTCCCACTGTCCAAATTACTATCACTTTCGCTGTCAGAACTATTATCCATGACTGATAACACATCGGTATATATTTCTTCATTGGAGAGAATTTTGAATGATATTTTATAACTTGTAGTGGATCTATGCTTTCGATATTCGAAGGCAGCGAAAGACAATTTCAAACTAACAGAACAAGCGTCCGCTTAAAAGATTTCAATAAAAGACAATCTGATAAATTGAGAAGGGAAAACAGTAGAAACCACTGTTCCCTATTTGTCAATTGTTGCTCTGCATCAATATGTCTACCTATACAAACACCGGAATGAAGCAATCGTTTGCTATTTTAGTATCTAATGGGATTCCTTTCAGATTGTATAATAACTTTAAGCTTTTACAGCATCGAATTTACTAGATTTTTAATTATAATACTGGAAATTTTGTTCCATTCCTCTAAAAGTGCAATTTTAAATTTTGTTTCGAAGAAATGCAGTAGTTTTGAATTCTTCCTTCAAGAAAAGTGCTTTATTACATTTATGTTTGGAGATTGTGATCGGATTTCTAGTTGTAGCGGCACATTGTATAGAATGCACCGGCGTGTATTATAAACCAAAGTATCACCGTTTATGATGATTCACCGGTCTTTGTCCACGATCTTTTTCACACATTGTTGTCGTTTGTGATCCATCTTTCATGGCCCGTTATCAATCTTTTAAATAATGGTTCAGTTTCATTACATTTGAGCAGTGATTCGCAGATGGAAACTCGATCCATCAAATTTGTCTCTGTTAAATCATGAGGCACACAAACATCATTCTGCAAATGACCCAAAACGATTGAATGGCGCATGTTCAGTTCCCTAGCAATCTCATGACTGCTTATATACTGACCTTACTCAAGCATTTGCATTATTTCATCGACTTTTTCAGTGATTGGTCGATCAGAGCGAGGTGCATCTTTAATATCGAAATTTCCAGAACAGAACCGAGCATTTGATAATATATATTGTACATTTTATAATATTTCATCAAAATCGGATTTTCGCATCTGAATATGTTCCCTTGTAAGATGTCTAATCACTTTTTTATTATGATTCCTGTATTTAGGAGCTTTATATTGCACAAACAGTCATTTGAGTGAAAGTCTTCCATAAATGACAAGCTCGTCTGTTCGACTACATGCTAATTGCACAACTGCTGCATTTGTCTGCAAATATTGTTTCTCATTCTCCATTTCAACAGGTGACAAAAGACTGACCTGCTGACTGTCTTCGAATAGTTTAGAAAATCTGCAGACAATTCTCGGAAACCTACACACTTTGTACGCGTGCACGTATTTGCAAGTTAGTACAAGACTTTAGTCTTCGAAAATGGATTTTCAAAAGACATTTACAATTAGTTTAGAGTCTGTAAGATCACTCATTCTCCACTCTGCTGTATTGACCGCTATTAAGTCGCGACAGCGCCTTAGGAATATTTTTAATTAACGAAGAGATTTATGGCACGGGCTCTGACGTTCCGCTATTTTTGAAGACCCATTCAGCTGAATACCAGATGTGTCAGGTAGTATTTACCAAATTTCGAACATACATTTATTAGGGTGGTCCTCGGTGGACACGTGCGCGGCCGAAACGCCGACTTTGTAATCAATAACAATTGCGGTGCTACAGTCCGCGACAATAGAATAACACACCCCGTAAAATTTGGTAATTCTTATTTATTAAAGTATAAAAATATAATTTTGAATATGTAGACAGGTACACATAAGTGTTGAACACCAAATAGCGCTAAGTTTCTATATACAAGGATGGTCTTTTTTGTTTCATCTGCAAAAATGTACATATCTTGATAAACCGGTGCGACAAAATAATAGCACAATATTGCAATTAATTAACATTTATGCATACATACGAAGGGAACTCAATATTTAATATTTTGTAGATCCTCCAGAGTTTTTTATAATCGAAATTATTCGCTTTGGAATCGACTTGAATAATTTTTTAATCCTTTTCTGCTTCATTCGTTCCCATTCGAGTGCAATGCACTCTTTTAATTCGTTTACGTTATTAAACTGTTTCCCTTTAGCATAAACTGCTCTAGCAAGGTCTCCCCAACAGTTTTCTATAATATTCAAGTCAGGGGAACGAGCTGGCCATTGCAAAACTTGAATATTTTCCGTCTCGAAGAATGCTTTCACAACCTTTGCGGTGTGAACCGCTGCATTATCCTGCTGGAATATGTGTTTTTCCCCGGAAATTCTGGTTGCGTGTGTGGTTATTTGTTCGCGGATTAACATTAGATATTTCACGCTGTTCATTTTTCCACTGATAAAATTAATATCCGTCTTTCCATGGTAGCCGATACCGGCCCACACCATGACTCCTCCGCCACCCATCTGGCGACGGATCAAAAACATTTTTTCTTTACGTAAGTCGTGGTAATAATAACTCCACCCGTCAGGTCCATCGAGATTAAACTTCTTTTCGTCGGTGAACATGACTTTTCTTCACTTTTTCTTCCAGTGAGCATGTTGCTCTGCGAACTGCAGCCTTGCCTTCTTATGCGCTTCGGTTAGAGGCAGTTTTTTTTTAAGCTTCCTTCGCTGCAAGTGCTTAGATCTTTGCAGGACACGTTGCACATTTCTAACGTTTGTTTGTATGCCTGCTGCTTCAGCAATCTGCCTGGTAGTCATTGGTGCATTCGATGCTGCCCTTAGAATAGCACGTTTCTCTCGTGCTGATAGTGCCGCAGGTCGTCCAGGACGTTTTGTATTACCGTTTTTCTCGGGGTTTTTCAAATAATTCATGACAACCTTCCGGCTTCTATGAATTACTTTCGCAATATTCGAAATAGAAACATTTTCTTTAGATAGTGTCATAATTGTTTTCATTTCACTATCTGTTAACTTCTTTCCACGACCCATTTTTTTAGAAGTTTTCCGCAATAATTCACCACACTATATATGAAATACTTAGCCACCTTCCTTTGCTCGTGTTCAACTGAGAAGTGAGAGTGTAGCATGTGTGCTATTATTTTGTCAGATTACGTTTCCATGAAATCTACCAAAACAACGATTCTAAGAATTTAGGTACAGTGTTTACGCGTCAAAGTCACTAAGATGGATATATAAGAAGTAACTCACGAAGGATATGGATTAAACGCTCTCATTTCTGTTCTATTTTTAAAATACTAGGAAATTTAGAAGGTGTGCTATTCTATTGTCGCAGACTGTATAAACCTCCAGATGTGCAACACCGGACAGCGGACACCGAGCTGCTGTTTTTACGCTCACGCGATAAACGCTGTTTGATTTCTACCACGCGTTACGACGTTGGTTTGCTATACTTTAAGAATCATTTTACTAAGTTTAAAGGCAACATTGTAACATAGTGTAACGGGTCTAGTCAGGAGTGTACATATTTACATTAAAATCCACAAGTGCAACTACAATTCGGGTACCGGTCATTCTGATTATCTCCATTTTTTTCATTTCTCACACCACCTTACAAGTGCGGTAAGACGGACGTTAGACTACGGCTCGCTATCGCTGCCGAGCCCTGTCACGATGCCGAACAACCGCTGTCTTGGCTCCTTCAATATTGGAAATAACTAAACTGCATTCGTTCATAGAGAACTTTATTCGATGAGTGATACCATTTATTACGGTTATACCGCTGAAAACTGTTTAAATTTAAATAAATCATACCATTCCTGAGGCACCGTCTCCTTTCCAGGTCTGTTACAAGGGCTCGAAACGTCGCATCTAGCCGTCATCGTTTTTTGAACCAAGTTCATAAATGGAGTTGTTGCGCCACATTTTGCGTCCATGTAGTATGTGTCTTTGAAATGGCAAGAACAACATCCTGCTGTTTCGTTGTTGATGTCCAGCTGACCTGGTGGAAACTAGTTAACAAATAGCTTATTTAGATCGATGCTTTTATTAACACGTTAAGCGCCACGCCGATTTTGTCTTATTTAAGTATTCGCCGATATTTCGGTACATTTATTAATTTATTGATAGAATGTAATTTTTTTAATTGTATACTGTAATTTATAGTGTTTAGTCGCCGGTGACTGTCGCGGTCTAGACGGAAAGTTTAGCTAAACTTAATTTAACTAAACATTGAACTTTCCGTCCAGACCGCGTCAGTCACCGGCGACTGATGTGGTGTTGAACGTGTTAAATATATTATTTGTGTACAATTTTTTAAATTCAAAACTTTTCGTTCATAATCTTATTTAATGGAACAAATTGTTATATTAACATGTTCATGCCGGCGCTGCAATTCATGTTTCTCTATCACGGGCGGTTGCTCAAAGCAAAGTGCTTCTTAACTTTGAACCTGTTTTCTCGTTTAACACTTTGACTGCCATGTCACCCGTATATGGGTGACAGAATTATTAGTCCATGTTTAAAAATAAATTTGTACGCTAATATATTTATTGCACTCAATTTAATTTATATCTGGGGACTACAAGAAGATTGAAAGATAACTATGTGTCAGACATTTTAAATTTTTAATTGTTGCTACATTAAATAAATTACTTTGATTTTGTGGAATTTTTTAAGCTGTTGGTTGGGCAGTTAAAGTATTAACGGATGTATTTTTAACAATTTATTGACTACAGGCGACTTTGGTAATGTGGACACTTTCATTGGCATTTCAGAGTGCACCATTCGAGTACAAAGATCCACAAAATTCTATTTAAATGGCAACGCAATATATACATTCACAAATTTTCAGAGTTGTCACTAACACATACAGATGAGGTCTGCTTATGGGCAATTGTTTCCCACCAAAACCTTATGTATTCCAGTCACACACATGACTTTAAAAACACTGCTCAGCCACTTGTCACTTGCCGTTTTTCCGCATATGCCTTCAAAGATTCTGCACTTACAATTAGTCGCATAGTGTTGCTCTTTCGCATGTGGTTTCAAACATACCTAACTCAGTCGCACCGTCGCACGATGATCAGAATGGAAATATTCGGTAACATTTTGTTACACCTTTTGAAATATGAAAGACATCATATGAGCCTTTCACTGCACAAATCGATTAACTCCACTTTCTGAGAAATCTTAAATTTAAGTGTCAAAGCACTTGGTATAGTCATAACTTTTTATATTTATGATAACTGTCCCTAATAATTAAGATTAACACCATTAAACGACAACAAATTTTTGGCCATTGAATAATAAATAATTTATCTCAGTAGCCATTTTGATTAACTACGTACTCTAATGAAAATCGTTGCAATAATGCAACTCAAATGCACTAACAAACGCTGAATGATAACGGTGAACTTTTGAATGCGGTCTTATCAGAATTAAAGTAGAATAAGTTAGTCAGTCACAGTCCAATTGTCACAGAATCAAGTACTTGTGAAGTCAAATTAATTATTATTAAGCATAAAGTTTAACTTGGTATATTTTAACTTCTGCTGTAGAATTTGACAGTCTTACCAGTAGAATGTTATAAAAAAGATCAAATGTTATTCACACATAATGGGTGCTCCATTAGATGCCTCTGTCGGCGTTGATCATACATAGCTGCGGCACTGCCGAGACGAGACAAGCGAGCAACAGACCACGTGGCGGCAAAACGCCGTGCGCATGTTACCGGCAGATATTTTCTCGATTTACACGATTTTAAAACCGCTTCGACACTTTTTCTCGATAGTCTCTTCTTCAGAAATGTCTACAGAATCACATGCCGTGGTCGGTTTTCGTGTCAGGTAAAGAACTTTTCATAAATATGCAAAACTATTGCGTAGAAAGTACGTGCTTGCGCATTTTTTAAACTTTGACAGTCATTTAACACTATTTAGAAGCATCAAATATTATAAATATCGATACTGATATGTTCAGGAACCCATCCTCTATCTTTTAAGCCAATATTAACTTATCTGACGTTTCTAGTTTCCGTGTAATACTCGGGTTTTGCTCAAAATCGCACGTTTTTACAAAAACTCATGTTTTTCGAAAACTGGGGGTGATACACCAATTCGGTTTTCGGATTCGTGTGTGGGAAGTCACACTGTACAAGGATCACCCAGTGGGTATTGAATGGCAGAAAAAAAGTTTTGATTTATTGGACAGTGTAATATAACTAAACTTATCGCTTCTCCGTTATGAACTCAAGAAACAAATGACTGTATTTACCGTAAACGGGTGTTGGAACGCAAACACCAAGTGCACCAAACTGAAGAACAAGATATGTACTCGCATTTTATCCAATTAGGGTCCAGTGTCACCTGAAAGCAGAAACGAGTAATTTTAAGTAGAGCGAAAAGACTAACTCGCCGTCTACTCCACCCCTTTTTTTGCTTTAATTGAGTGGTACTCGGACGTGTATGTAACGCTTAGGAAGCCAACTACGACTATAATAACTAGACTGTGGATTTTATGCATTTGAAACAAACCAAATTTATTAACATTTATTAACACTTTCTCCAAAAAGCTAAATCTTATATTACAGTTTCCAACTTCGAGTAAAAATAAAAATGTATACTGATCTTTTGTTACAACTTTTTTGCAACAACTGAATTGTATTTATTGCAACTTTAACCCTGTACGGGGCCGTGTAACTTTCAAATCACGTGTTAATATATCGGCATTTCACCAAATGATTTTAATTTTTTATAAGATAATGTATACGTCTAAATTATATAATGTTTCTGAGGTAACAAATAACAATATTGATAACGATTGGCAGCACCGTCAACCGGAAATATCAAAATGAATGCCTTGCAACTTGTCTGCAGATAGAAACAAATAGGACCATCTTGTGCAATTTACATTATTTATGCTTCTATCTATTCTATTATATTCTATCTATTAAACAAAACAAAGCGTACATAATTGCTTTGTGTTTGCATATCAATAAGAACTTGTTTGTTCGCAATTTCAATAATCATTTTGTTACTGTTTGCATATGCTACAGTTTTGTGATTTTCAGGTTACAATAGGCTATTATGATGTACAGGGTGTCCCGGTTAAGTGAGTACAACAGGATATCTCGGAAGGAATTGTAGTTATTAAAAATGTGTTCGTACAAAAGTTGTTTGGTAGGACGGACTACATCATGTAGTAATAATTGTTTTTTTGTGGGTGGAGTAGTAGAGGAGATCTGAAGGTTAACCCTTTGCTCTCGAATGGCGCCTCTAAGGCGACACTAAAACTTGCCATACTATTATTTAAACAACTTTTACGTCGCTACGGTTGCAGTTGAGAAATCGATAAGAATGTTAATGTTCTAAGTACGAGTCGTAGTAATTAATTTTATATGAACAAAAGGAAATGAACTATCTACAATCGAGCTATTACAGATAAAAATATTGTTTCGACTTTGGAGTAGAATTGCTTCGAGTGCAAAGGGTTAATATAATTTTCTTAAATGGAATGCTATATTTTTTTCTTCAGAAAGTAAAAGCTGGCACTAAGGCAAATCCAAAGAGGTGCTATAATGTAGTATTCTGAGTTCGATAAAGGTCTGGGTTAGGTCTGACCGCTGTCTCAGCAGTGGTTGCTAGCTGTCTGTCGTCAGCCGATGCACAACGTAAACATAAGCTAACGATGTACCTTTATCGAACTCAGAACTACATTCATACTACACCTCTTTGGATTTTCCTTAGTGCCAGCTTTTACTTTCTGAATAAAAAAAATATAGCATTCCATTTAAGAAAATTAGATTGACCTTCAGATCTCCTCTACTACTCCACCCACAAAAAAACAATTATTACTACATGATGTAGCCAGTCCTACCAAACAACTTTTGTACGAATACATTTTTAATAACTACAATTCCTTCCGAGATATCGTGCTGTACTCACTTAACCGGGACACCCTGTATTTCGGTATACAGGGTGTCCCAAAAGTATCGTGCCAGCGGGAAATGAGGGGTTCGTGAGGTCATTTGAAGCAACTTTTTCCTTGGCGAAAACTGAATCTGCGGCTTTATTAACACGTTGAGTGCCACGCGAATTTTGCATGCTTCGAACAAGTTTCGTTTGTTTCATTTATAGAAATGATCAGCGTTATTGAAGAAAATAGTTAGTTACTAAAAACCAAAGTTTTCACCTCGTACTATAATCTGGTTAATTTTGGCAGTACTGCGTTAACGTTCAATGCTGTTAATTTATTGATAACCGTTCTTAAACAATGTAACGGTGCCGGTCACCGGTGACCCCCGTGGCAATCAACGTGTTAACGAGTTATGGTCGAAAAATGACTGACCAATGAGAGAGAAGCGCGCGAACCAGCACGTGCTCGGTCCAGCGCGTTCGACCGTCCGCTGGCCAGACACGCGAGCAGAAGTCAGAGAGCGAGAAATTTCCGAATTTTTTTACTACGCCACAATAATAATTTTAAGAAAAACTGTGTTCATTCTTATTTCAGAATGTCTAAAGAATAATTACTAATTTTTCAGATCCGAAATAATAAAGAATTGAGCCGTATCAGCCGTTTTAATTTTCTGGTATGCATGACATCTCACGCGTACCACATGAAATTTTTATACGTTACGTACTGTGAAGATAAATAATAAGTAACCCCGTTGAAATACGTAAACGATATTTTAATTTAAATAATTCTGTGTTACGTAGAATGTTGTAACAAAGTTACAAACTAGAATAAAATTGTTTAAACTGGTAAATTCTTTTTAATCTGTATATATAGGTTTGTAATTGTTGATTTTCTGTAGCATACATTTTTTTATATTTAAAAAAACAATTCGGCCCATAGAGAGTTAAAGTTTGAATATACGAACCCGATGTTACCAATATGACAATATTCAAATACAATACAGTAATCAATGTTAAAACATTTGAAAGAAAAATTTTATTATTGTCTTGTTTCTGTTTATTGCGATGGGCTTGTAAAATTTTTATTTTGTATGAAAATTCGTAGTCTAACCATGCGTTTAGGCCAAACGTACACACAGTTGTTCTACTCCCACTTCAAAATGTTTGAAATTCAAACGAGGATGCGACTGCACTTGTGAAAGTATTAGTCGAAAACTCGATTTTGTAAATATAAACAAATTCTGTGTTTATTGTAATATTATAATTATATCATATAAATACGTTCGTTTCGTTGGTAACGAACATTCGTTCACCATCGTTATTTAAACGAGCACGGATTTGATAAAGTGGGACACGAACAAGCATTAGTTCGCTTGGCCTAAGCGCACCATAATAATAAGCATTACGTACAACATCACATTACCTACCGGCGATTACTTAATACATTTAAAGAATCTATCATTCACAGCTACCGATTTCATCATCATTTTGTCAACAGGATCGATCATTTCAATCTAATAATTCCAGAGCGATTTAATCATTTCTTCTGGTGACCGATCAAAACATAGGTAAAAGTTACTGATTTTATGAAATAAAATCATATAATATGCTATATATTATAATAAACTATATAATATTTATAATATATAGTTCGCGATCTGTTCGCGATTTCTGTGGTGCAAGTCCGTTTCTGTCTGTTCGCGGTTTCTGTTATGCCAGTTCCTTTGATTCTCGTTGCGTTCTGTACGTCGTCACCTCGATTTTGTTGTGATTGTTTAACACGTTGAATGCGGAGCCTTGTTGCTTAGCTCTCGCGTCACATTTTATTTACCTGAAACCTTTCGCTACGACAATTCCATCCGCCGAAGTGCCGTTACTGAACGGAAAATCGCGCCAGAAATATGCACAATGCGCGTAGTCTCTGTATGTACGTTTTTCTAAGTCTTCAATAACAACTGTGCTGAATAAAACAAGAGCAGTTTTAAGAAGTGATTAATCCAATATGTCAATAAAATCAACAGAAAAATGTTGTCATCGACAATAGATGACTCTTGTATACACATTATTCGGATGCCACATATATGCGACGCTCATACCCATAGGTCGTCCAGTGGATGTCGCATATATGCGGGGCTCGGAGCGAAAGGGTTAAACGGAAATAATGCAACTGTGCATAAACAAAAAAACTCGCTAAGCCCATTTGTGCTTTTCTGTTTCAATGGAATCTATTGAAATATTGCGAATATTTTTTAATATTATATGAATTATCTATAACGTATTAATTTGTAAAGTTGATACCGTCAGTCCCCAGGGACTGACATAGCATTTAACGTGTTAAGGATGTTTTGAGGCGGAGGAATGTAGTGTTTTTTAATTGGTTGTAGGAGTGATGGAAGGAGTGTGTCCAAAGGAGTAAGAAACCGCCAATGAGGAATTATCGTGATTTATTGCAGGGTTGTCTGGTTTCTGATGGAAAGTTCGGTTGTAATTCGCGCCCTGCTAGGATTATGCGGAGCTATCTAGCGAGCGATTGCACCGTTTTTATTTCGCGGCTTCTATGTTTTCTTTTCAATATGGCCTGACCGCATGGCTCTCTGTCTCAGAGGAACACGTCATTGTATCCGTTTCAATCAATACGGAATACAACATTCGGCTAATAATATATATATATATGTACACGCATCAACTTTAACAGTTTCCGGTTCTTCGGATGCGTCACACGTGGTGTCTCCAACCGTCGGGATAAAACTGTCCGTGTAAGGCGCGGTCAGACTGGTCGGCTCCTTCGGAACTGACTTAAGTAATTTCTTGCCTACTTTTCGTTTATATGTTCTAAATTGCCGAAGACAGGGTTAGACACGTACAACCTTCGGTGTTGCTGTCACAACAGTCCTACAAGTTTAACCCTCAACACTCCAAGCAATTTTAATTCGAAAATCGAGACACTTTTCTGTGTGGAATAGTTCCATCGTGCATGGTTCATTTCCCCTCGGGCATATAAAGCTTATTAGTATTACTTGTACGTGCAACATCTCAGTTTTTACCGACTTCTTTAATGCAAACGTAGTAATATGAAAGCCGTTTTAAATAATAATATGGCAAGTTTTAATGTCGCCTTAGCCATTGAAGTGCTAAAGGTTAAAGTTCTAAAAGTCCGAGTTCAATTTACAGTGACTCTTATTAATATTCGGACATGTGCTATTCAACAAATTGTTGCTAGTCTCGATCGTTTGCAATAATAAATTTGGAGTTATTGTTTTATAATATAAAAGAATATTCATTGTAGTTTGTAATAACATGAATTTTATTTGTTTGTTGCACATACTTTTCTTAATACCAAACAATGAACTAAATTATGTCGAAATTTATCATCGCAAAAATATTCGGACGCTTGACAAACTATAACATTTAAACATGAAAATTATTAACATAAGCAATAATTAATATTTTGTTGGATAACCTCTAGCTTTAATTACGTGTCGCAACCGCTTAGGAATATTGTCTATAACTTCTTGTAAGTAACTTAGCGGTATACGTCTCTATTCTTCAATTAATCGTTTTTTTAATTCATTCTTCGATCTTATCGCTGTTGTTCGAATTTTCCTGTCCAAAAAATCCCATACAGTTTCAATGGGATTCAAGTCTGATAACTGTGGTAGCGGATGTAATACTTTTGGGCAATTATATGAAATGTATTCTTGAACTATTCTGGCTTTATGTTTAGGATCATTATCTTCATAATATTTAAATGTGTCTTCTATATCCATTGTGATCGTACTTTTCTTAAGATTTTGTTTCAAAATATTTAGATACTTAAATTTATCTAAAATTTCTTCTATAAAAACCGGTTGTCCATAATACTTCCACTTCCGTGCTTTATTGTTGAGATTTAAATTTATTCGGTTAAGCTTTTGATTTCGTTTACGCCATACTCATTTTCGTCCATCAGTGTTAAACAGATTAAATTTACTTTCATCAGCGAAAATTACATTATTCCACCAAGTTTTTTCCTTATGAACATATTGTTTTGCAAAAGCTAATCTTTTTCTGCGGTTCTCTTCGTTTATATACGGTTTCTTACGCGCTACTCTACTATTATATCCATCTGTTTTCAACACTCGACGTATTGTATGTGGATGAACTTTCTGTCCTATCTCTTGAAATAATTCAGCACTTAATGTTGGAGCACTTAAACCAGGTTTCACTCTTACTTTTCTCAAAATAATACGTTTCTCTCGGTCGCCAAGCTTCTGTGGTCGGCCTTTCCGAGGAATTGATTCAATTCGAATTTCTTCATTATATCTCCGTATAATATCAGCTACGGTACTCTTACTTAATTTTAGAAGATTACCGATTTCCCGATACGTTTTTTCTTTTTCTGTGCAAAAAATTACTAATTGTCGTACGTCAAATGAAGTATTTTTATTTTTTCGTCCCATTCTTGGAATTTCTAACTGATCCTAACGGCTTTCGAACACTAACTGATATCGTGAAGCGTGTTCTTCATCTTGCTCGACATTATGTTTGTAAACAAACGGCAAAGGTGTGTCGTTATTCGCAAGAAATGCGAGAATAAGTTATGTGTCCGAATATTTTTGCGACGATAAATTTCGACAATATTTTAGTGCACTGTTTGTTATTAAGAAAAGTATGTGCAACATACAAATAAAATTGATGTTATTACAAACTACAATGAATGTTCTGTTGTATTATAAAACAATAACTCCAAATTTACTATTGCAAACGATCGAAACTAGCAACAATTTTTTGAATAGCACAATGTCCGAATATTAATAAAAGTCACTGTATACTAAATCAATGTTCTGTTCTGTTCTGTACAAGTCCAAAGTTGATAGTAATCTATCGATGTGCTCTTTTCCGAGGTTCAAAATGATCTATGGATGAATCATCAATCTCATCCGATGTTCAAAGTGATCTCTCCATCCAAGTCCAAGGATCCAGAGAATCACCCCGTCCTCTATCCTTACCAAAGTTCGGACAATGATTTTTCCTCTGGTATCTTGTTTTCGTTAATAATTAATAGTCTAATTAAAGTCTTTTGAAGCAATGTATCAGTCGATTTCCATCGCGTTTCAAGAGTTAATGTTACGTTCCGTTTTTAAGGTTATATTTTCTTGCAAAGCAACGATGAATTTTTTTGGTACTGAAATTTATTTGTTTTTAATAAACAAAAATTATATTTTTCCTACTGAATTCGTAATTTATTATTATACTGGCTCGTAAAATAATTTTCTTTAATTTGTTGTAACTTTTTTTTATATGGTTAGGTATACGAACATTTTTTCATTGTTACGTTCAGGTAACATTACTGTTGACATAAATTCAAGGTTTAGCTATAATAACTTGTAGTCGTAACCGTGAAACAAGTTTTTGTTTTAAGAAATAATTTCATAATTAGTAGAAAAGACTTGTTTAACAAGTTCAGAAAAGAGGATGTGATGTAACTAATAGTCATTTCGTAACACTTTCAATGCCAACTTTTATTCAAATTACGTTTTTACTTGGTAATTTTAAGTCTGTATTTATTTAAAGTTCGTTTGGGCTTATCAAACTCACAATCGGTAAAAGTTGAAACTTTTGTTGAAATTAACTCTCTTACCATTTAGTTTTCAGGGTTCGTCCATGAGACATTAATTGCTGTAAATGGCTTTCATGGATTGAAATACTCTGTATTATTCAAATTTTTCGAACACAATTCTCATTCCAGCAAACAAGCAAGTAGATTCTGCGACTCTAAAAATTCTAAAATCATTCTGTTTGCAATTCTGACATACGATGCACTGTTTCAGTTCAAAATGGTTAACTTCCTTAATGTTTCAAAACTGGTTGATCCTTCGAAATTATAATCTTGAAGTGCTAAGCTGTACGAAAAAGCAATAAAAAAGATTTTATCAGTTAAAACGGCAAGGAAACTTCTTAATCGCACAGTCTACGAATATCTGGTTAATAAATTCCTGATAGACTATGCATTCAAACAACTACGTAACAAAAGTATTTGCATAACGCCGAATCATGCCTGAATACATAAGAAAAAGTATTACAGCGTCGCATCATTTAGTTTCTCTGTAATAAACTTTGTACGATTTGAAAGATTTATTACAGATACAGTGGCTCACGAAAGTATTCGGGCACTTCAAATCTAAATAACTTTTCTAAGTTTCGATCAAATGTTTTGATTTTTCTTGAGCAATTCGATACAATGACAAATTGCTGATCTCGCAATAACAATACTTATTTTGAATACGTGGAATGTCGTTTGGACAACTGCTAAGGATATCATACTCCACGACAAAACTATGAGACGTATAACAAAATTAAAGAAATGTGTATTTGAGTAAGAATTTTCTTAATCCTGCGTTCCTAATGTTATTACTTACATCATATAGAAACACTCTATACAGTTTTACGCCTTGCTTAAAACTAATGTTCTCAACATTTTTATTAGAAATGTAACTATGCTCGGGTCGGTTGAACAAAATTACACCAAAGTCTCTATTAACAAAAAATATTGTAGTGCAGTCGAATTAGCTCTAAAGATGCATCACGAAAATGGAAAACGAATTATTCCTGATAACTTGCGTAGAGTACGTACATAAGCCGTACAGAAACCAAATATACATACTATATACAGCGCTTCACGAAAGGATTCGGGCACTTTAACCTTAGCACTCCAATGGCTCCTCTGAGGTGACACCAAAAATTGCCATACTATTATTCAAACTAACTATTACATTACCATGTTTGCATTTTAAAAATTGAAAAAGAAATTGATGCTATGTAAAACAATATGTCTCGATTTTGGAGTTAAAATTGCTTAGAGTGCAACGGGTTAAATCTAAATGTCTTTTTTAAGACCCGACCAATCATTGCAAGACAAATTGCTGAAAGTGTTTGTGTACACACTAATGTAAAGAATGTGAGACGTGTTTTACAAAAATGCAAATCCATAACACGAAGAAAATTGAAAAAAAAAGCCTTGGTTAACTGTGCAACGTAAGATCAATCGATTACACTTTGCGGAAAAGAATATTCATATGCGAAAGAAATGGCAAAGAATAATATTTACGGATGAAAAGAGGTTTAACTTGGATGGACCTGATGGTCTGAGTTACTATTTTCACGATATGCGACAAAAGGAACAGTTTTTGAAATGGGCAAATGTCAGCAAATGGGAGGTGGTGGTACGACGATTTTATGCGGTATCGGGTACTACGGTTAAATGTCAATCAACAGGGAAAATGCATAGCAAAATGTATTTGGAAACGATTAAGGAACAAATAAACACGTAAGCCACCAAAGTTTATTTTTTAGCAGGATAATGCCGCCGTACACACTTGCAAAAGTAGTAAAAGAGTACTTTTCTCGAGAAAAAATTCGCGTTTTGGATTGGCCAGCAAGGCCACGCGACCTTTACGTTATTGAAAATTGTTGGGGAAATCTCTGCCCGAGCTGTATATGGAAATAGCAGACAATTTGGAAATATTGTCGAATTAAAAAAATGTCTTCAAAATGAGTGGGAGCAATTAAAGCAAAAAACTATTTAAAAACTCTATAAATCTTTGTCAAAGAGAATGATGGCTGTTATTAAATGTAAAGGAGAAGCTACAAAATATTAAGCATTAAATATCATTCGTTGATTTACTGTTATACATAATTTTCAGTCAAATGTGCTATCATTTTGTCACACTATATTTTCTTAAAAGTTCTTTTTTTTAATAAAATTCTATTGACTGGCAAAATTCAGTTAAATTACATTTGTGTATGTTTATAGAGGTATTTTTCAAGAATATATAAAAACAAAACCTTGGTTGTAATGTTAAATAAATAAAAATCACGTTAATTTTAAAGTGTCCTATCTTCTGGTCACGGAGTGTACCATATATTGTCTGGTAGTAATGACAAAACTGCATCTATTCAGACCTTGTCCCATTTTTATTACGATGTCTGCTTCAATGAAGAAATTCATTCAAAGCTTTCCAATAAAAATACTTTCATAATTTCTGGAATTGTGAAAATTACGAACCAGTCATTTTGGCTGGTCCAGTAGTTCTAGTGTTAACACGTTAACCGCCCAACTGACGACCTCAAAAATTCCATAAAATCAAATTAATTTATTTAATGAAGCAGCGATTGAAAACTTTAAATGTATGGCACGTAGTTAAAGTCAAACAGTCAAAGTGTTAAAGAGTGTCTGAATGGTTAAAGAATGTTAAAGAGGATTGAATTGTTCGAACAGCCGAATAAGTTCAAATGCTCCGACATTACATAAAGGATTAATGGTAATTGTACAATGAAAATATAATTTACGATCGTCTATTGGTTAACGAATCGACTTATGTCATAGCTAAATGGGAGATAACAGAAACAGTACAATACACTCGAAGCAACGCGAGATCGTTTCGACGTGAAAGTGCATACGGAACCAAATGACCCGAACTGCAGTTTCTCTGTGGGCAGAAATGAAAACTGAATCGTAGTCGTTCGGTAGTAGATATAAAATGCTCGCAGGAACAGGAATTTGGAAAGTGAGAGAGCAACGTGTACTCGGTTGTTTGGGCGTCTAGATCATGCTGAAATGCGGCTATCATTGAAAATAACGAAAGAACCAGCCCCTATTGCTTTCGATCGCATCGATCGATGAATAAACCAATTAGGCGAAGTGCTGCAATTACTTTGAAACGCACGATCGTTGATAGTGATCGATTTAGTACGATTGTAAATCCTAAATGAAGTCTCAAACAACGCTTTTTACCATTGAACAACAGAACCACGTGCTTAGAACGTTAAAGAATGAGAATATTGTGGAAAGTTTAATACTAAATTGTCTATGAATCGTATAGTGAATAAATTTAGCGTAACTTTTGTTTCACTTCAAAAAGTAAAATTTTATTCTATGTTTTATTATCGTTTAGACATCGAATTAAATGTACAAAATTTGAAATCGAATTGGACACCTTAAAATTGCTTTACATAATATTATAATAGTGCATGATAAAACGAAGAAATAATCTACTATTGAATTGTATCACTGAAATAGATCCGGTATTGAATTAGATATACAAATTATGCGCTATTGAAAGTAACAGTGCTTTTTATTTATTTACCCGATCTCGCATAAGGAGTCGGTTGTCTGCGCAAGTTGCTATATTATTACGTCAGATTGCAAAGAACTGTTAAAAGCGTATGTTAAAAGAATTTAGCGTAACTGTCGTGGATAAAATTTACTTAAATGTTGAAACATTGTTTTTTTATTCTTTTGTTCTTTTAGTATTGTTTTGTTCTTTTATAATATCCATAAAATTACAATACTTATTGCTTCGATTAAGTGATTAATAAAATTAAGATATAATTTTATGTTTATTCCATTTAATAAATTAATTGAATTAATTTCAAATAAAAAATACAAATGATTGTGGTTTACAATTATAATTTGAATACAATGCATATTATATTTCATAAAAATGTGGTCTCTTAAATGTGGTTAAATACGAGATTTATTGTATTTAATAAACATTTTGCTATAACTCTTCGGTTAGACTTTCATCTCTTAACAAATTTTGTCTGTACGTATTGTTCAAAATTCCCTACCATTTCTAACAATAGTTGTTAAATTATTTATGTAATTGGTGTGCCATCACACCATCCATATCTCATATAATATTTTTAATTTTGATCTTACAGTAAATAGTTTATTAGTAAATTATATATTTGTAACATATATTAACACGAGAAACGGTATAATATATATTTGCATTAAAGATTTACATTGCAATTAATCATCACTGTAAAACGCACAATAAAAAATAGATTTTTATTCATAATACAAATCTTGTAAATTTTATATCATAATATTACTGTTAAAAATTAATATGCGACTCGTAATAAAAATTTTTGTTGTATATAAACCATCCTAGAAATGCACAAATATAAGATGCAATTAAATTCAGTTATTTTATATTTTAGATTTGTTAACAATTTAAATTGCAGAAGCTTGATAAAAATCTTCTATGATTGTACTATTATGGGTTGCTATAATGCAATATATTAGAACATATGTAACTCTAAGTATTTTTATAAAGCTCGTTTTTATAAGTATATATATCTTCACTAAATTTACATTTGCGATTGTGAAAATGTCCCTAGATTACAGATAAAGTTAAAAAATCCAATTTCCGTACATTCAACGAACTCCCAGTCGTCTATCATGCTTGTTTCACTTTAAAACATATGAAAAATATAAAAATAGTAATATATTAAAGAGAAAGTTACATTACAATGCACACATCTCATTCTTCTCTCCTACACAATGCTTAATTATATTTAAAAAAGTCATTGGGTAATTAGATTGGAAAAAGTCTCGTTGGTAATAGCTGCAGAATTGAATTGGAAAGCAGCGTGTAAAATTTGACGTTAATTAGTCAAGCGTACTGAGCGTTTTGAAGGTCACAGTGAAAAGGAAAGTAAAGCTGAGAAGTTACGAGCAAAATGTGTTTAATGTTTTCTTTCTAATGAGTGAGCTGCTGTTTTATTTTACATCTTTTACGGTAACTAAATGTTAGATGAAAGTTTCCTACGTTCGCTTGCAATGTATTATATTAAAATTTATGATCTAGAATTATAAAAGGAAAGACTCAGGTAATCTCAGTGTACAATATCTCTTCCTAATAACCGAAATAAAATTACTTTTTATTATTTCTTGGTAACAGTGCACTTTATGGCATATGTATAATATAATATATATTACATATACATAATAAATATGTATAATATAATATATATTACATATATATTATAAATATGTGTAATATAATATATATTACATATATATTATAAATATTCTTAATGTAATATATATTATTATTATAATATAATATATACTATTATTATCACATTATATATTATTATTATAGTATATATGTAGTAATAGTTGTTATTATAATACTACATATATAATAATAATAATTATTGTATAATATATGTATTATATATATATATATATATATATATATATATATATATTAATATATATATATTATATATTATATTATGTATATTTATATTATATTATATATTTTCATATAATATTATTGTATTGTATATTAATATAATGTATAATAATATAATATTATTATATTAATATTATATATATATATATATATATATATATATATATTATTATTATATTATATGTATATTATTATTATATTATATATATTATATATATATTCTTTACAGATATATATAGAAATATATAATATACAATCACTGAATATCACACAGTAGCTATATCTTAACATTTCAAACTTCATCGAATTGTTGTATCGTACAAATTGTGGAGGAACAAAAACAAATAATAATTATATTTTATCATGTTCCCGTAGTATGTGCACAGCTAAAAAGATTATTTGATTGTTGCGGCTGACAAGAAGCATTATACAAACCGTAAACTACTGAACCGATTAATTTTTGTGGTTGGAAAACATGAGTTGTGTTATTTTATCTTTCGATAAGTTTAAATTTGGTAAGTGTTAAAGAAAAACTGTTTCTTCGACAGGTTCACTGTATCCTAGTACAAAAGAAAACAATTTGCTCTATCGGCGAACAGTGCAAACCACAGCCTTGCGTGTTTCTTTTTGTGTACCACTATTTGTCATTTCACTTTCAGTAATTAACTCTAGGTATACGGCACTCGATAAAATGGCGCGTCTTGATATTTTTTATTTACAGTTATTGAGATTGTGAAAAATATTCTTTTGATAAATATTATTAAAAAAAAATAGTTAAAAACGTTGATAGACACATTTTCTGTATTATTATAAAGTAATATGAAATAGTCGTTTTTAGTGCTCCACAAACCTAATGTTGAAGGTACATCCGAGCAACACGAATTGTAAGATAAATGGTTAACACTAAACCTACCGAGCATTAAAATCGACTAATGTACATTGTCTTATAAAAATGACAATATACAATTTATTTAGAATTTCTGCAATTTTTATTACAACATATGATTGAATAAAGAAATCCGTTGAATCGATTCCTATGAAGGTAATTTTATAACTTCGATAATAGCAAAATAAGAAATCTGAAAAGGGTCATTTGACGTACTATGGTAGGTTTAATGTTAAAAGAAAAATCTTTCGCATAATCTGCACATTGCCAGAACCAAAGCCCAGTCTGTTTAGTTTATTTAGAAAATAGTGAAGAAGATTGAAGTTAATGTTCATGTCGAGTTAAAAGTAAAACAAAGCGAGGCGGATTAATAAACAGTAGACGTCCGATAACTACAACCAAAATAGTTTTTTTATTACTTTGACTATGTTCAATATTATATTAGATTTAATTGTATACTAAAGTATAATGTTCGTATAACTGTATAAAGTATATTACTATTCAATGGTATCCTCGATAATTCTAACAGTCCGGACAGTCAAAAATGTGCTCGCGCGACTTCTGTCGATACCCCACAATGTTGTAACCATTACATTGTAAATTTTTATTTAATAAAAATAATGATTCAATGTATTTCGATTATCGGTCAAATGAAAACAATTAGCATCGAATTCGATTAACGCGGGTATTCAAAACAATTGAGGGATGAATTACCTCTACAATGTCTGCTATCACTACAAGATATTATAAATAATTTTTACTGTGTTTAGTCCACTAACGGTGGAGACTGTGTTGAATGACTAACCATCTATCTTGTGTTTTCGACTATGCAACCTTGATCGGCCCTTACTGAGTCATACGACAGTCAGCGCTATGACACACTAATGATAGTTCCTCTCCCTTTAAGGAACTACTACTTAAGCCAAGCAATTTCCCAAAATTCGCCAGATACATATAGACTTTCACCACGTTACTACCAAGTCCGTCTAGCATTTCCGTCTAAAACAGTTGTCAGTCTTTCGATTAGTCATATTCTACCGCGCTTCGATCTTTCCTTCGACCGGAGTTAGATTTAGTTAATTTACTGGCAACGTTTATAAACCCTCACCCGGTATACGACAACTGATATTTCTTAAAATCACATTACAAAGTGTAATGTCTACTACAGTTAATGATTACGGAAATGTTGACCATTATTCAATTTATTTTTAGTTATAATATCGTTAATATATTGATTAATATTAATTAATATTAATATACTTAATAAGTAACTTTCAAGTTACATGTTTTTATATCGACATTTCACCAAATGATTTTAGTTTTTATAAGATAACGTATACGTCTAAATTATATAATATCTCTGAAGTAACAAATAACAATATTGATAACGATTGCCATCACCGCCAACCTGAAATATCAAACTAAATGCTTTGCAAATTGTCTGCAGATATAAACCAACGGAATTATCTTGTGCAATTTACATTATTTGTGCTTCTATCTATTCTATTATATTCTATCAATTAAACAAAACAAAGCGTACATAATAGCTTTGTGTTTGCACATCAATAACAACTCATTTGTTTGCAATTTCAATAATCATTATGTTACGATTTGTGTATGATGCAGTTTTGTGATTTTCTGGTTACAGTGGGCTATTATGATAGACTTTGGTATATTTAGGATAATGATTGTGCTTTCTTCTATTTTGAGAGTTATATATCATATACCCAAAATATAGATACATAATCACATAAAAGTAATACAGGAATTAGAATTAGACTTAGAATTATTAGATTCTGAGTCTGATGAAGATCATTCAGTAGTATTTACCCAACGACGCATAAATATTACTGACAGTGGCGATGAATTTAGTACTGAATCATCATCCAATAAAGAAAATTCAGGTCCACAAAAAATTGTTTAGCAATCAGTACCCCAAATGAATAATAGTTGTCATCGCCCTTAGAAAGGAGATTGTTCTGAAGACCCCGAAGGACCCTGCTGTCCTGTGACCCATTTGCGAAAACTATTTGACAGTGAAATTATAAGCGATATGGTTGACTATACTAATACATATGCACTGCAGTGTGATCCAACAAAGGAGTTCCAAAAATAAAATGTTCCAAATGCAACGTACATTTATGTTTAACGCCAAGTGTAAACTGTTTTATAGAATTTCACGCTTAAGCTTTTATTCACAAAAGTGCAAACATCGTAATCCGTTGTTACTGCAAAGTTACAAATTATAATAAAATTGTTTAAACTGATAAATTTGTTTTACTCTGCATATATAGGTTCGTAATTGTTGATTTAACCCCTAGGCTACTGTAGCTGTCTACCCCTACTACAGGTAGGAAGGGAAACTACTACAGGGAAACAAGTTTTATACAAATACCGCTGAGGTAGAGTAAATAATTGTAAATCAAAAACTGGAAATCCTAATAACCAGGCTTTTCGCTTCATACAAAGACATTTCCCGTTTCCATGCGTGAAAAATACAGCAATTTGAAGAAACCGCGAGACGCAAATGTGTATTGTGTCGAAAACATAACAAAAGAAATGAGACGCATTACAAATGCAAGAAATGTGATGTAGGATTATCTATTTATCCATATATCCAATTATATCACACTTTACTAAATTATTAGACATATTGTGAAAAAAGCTTTACATTACTATTAAATTGTTCATATTTATAGTAGCAATTATGTTCAGAATACAAAGAAATAAATAATATTATTTTGATATAGTGTAATTCAATAGTTTGATTATTGAAATAGGTTTTCACAAAAATGCATTCCTATCGAAAATTTTCTGCGTATGTCGTAATTGCATTCTTACGGTATGGTATGGTCGGTGCGTCTCAAAGTCTGCCGTAGTCAAGGGGTTAACCCTTTGCACTCGAAGCAATTCTACTCCAAAATCGAAACAATATTTTTATCTATAATTTCTCCACTGTAGATAGTTCATTTCCTCTCGTTTATAAGAAATTAATTACTATGACTCGTACTTAGAACTTTAACATCGTTTTCTCAACTGCAAACATAGCGATTTAACAGTTGTTTAAATAATATGGCAAATTTTAGTGTCGCCTTAGAGGCGCCATTCGAGTGCAAAGGGTTAATATACTTGATACGTTATATTATATTATATTATACAATATATTAATTGATTTTAATATACTTGATATATTCATTGATATTAATATACTTAATATATTAATTAATATTAATATCGATATAATTTGTATCTTAATTAATATTAATATTGATATAATTAGTATATTAATTAATAACGTAGAATAAAGGAAAACATATTATATTATACGTTTCCGTTTATTCAAGAAAAATCTATGGCCGTCCAGCCTACGTGGAGAGAGCGACTTTGTTAAAGACAACCGAGCTACTTGTGGTTGATCCGTGCGGAGCAACGGCTCGCGGATAACTCAGGATAACGATTCATCCAGTTCTTCCGCTATGAATTGGCGTTCAAAGCCGCGGCTACACTAGACAGTAGACACTAAACACTAGACACACTAATTAAGGAGCTCGCAGCATGCGGCGGAGAGCGGTCAGTCTCTTCCGGAGAAAGAGTCGCGATATGACGTCATCCCAGTCACTGAACCACTCGGGCAAAGCACGCGTCATGCAAATTGACGCCGAGAACTCACGGATGTGCTCAGTGATTAATGATTACCACTCAAATCTTTGATTACACTGTAAGAAAGAGAAAACGCAAATTTGCAAGTTTGGAGATGCTTTCTGCTGTTACCGTAACAATACTACAGTTATAACCCGCACGGTATTACTCGGTGGATCTTTTCGAACGAAGTGACACAGTTTAACCCTTAACACTTCACGAAATTTGAATTCTAAAATCGAAAAATTTTTTCACATATAATAATTCCATTGTACATGATTCACTTCCTTTCGTGAATATAAAGTTTATTACTATTACTCTTACGTGCAAAATCTCGATTTTTACGGACTCCTTAAATGCAAACAAAGCAATGTAAAAGCTGTTTTAAACAATAGGAAGGGAATTTTTAGTGTCGCCTTAGAGGCGCCATTGGAGCGCTAAGGATTAATATGAGATTGTTTGTACAAAAGGATATTTGAAAATCACGTTTTATTTTCAATATACGAACGAAATGGAAATCTACGTCGACTCACTGTACTATTATAAATCTGTAGCACTTCAATGGCCCCTCCGAGGCGACACTAAAAGTTGCCATACTATTATTCGAAACAACTTTTACATCACTATGTTTGCATTGAAGCAATCGGTAAAAATTCAAGTGTTGCGCGCTCGAGTAATAATAATAAATTTGATATGCGCGAAAGGAAATGAACCGTGTACAATGGAACTATTCTAGGTGAAAAAATGTCTGGATTTTGCAATAAAAATTGCTTGGTATGCAATGGGTTAAATTGTATTTCTGAATTGCACGCTGCTCAAGAATAAAATAACCGAAGTATAGTGTAATATCGAGACTGCGGATTTTATGCATATATGTATACAAAATAGATACATCAAATTTAGAACACAGCAAATATTCCATTCAATTGTCAACTTATTAAAATTGTTAAGAAAAGATATGAACGTACACATCCTGTCATTTTTATAAAGCAACACATGACAGTTACTTTTTGTACTCGGTAGTTTCAAGTACATAAGCAACAATGACAAAATGGACCGTTTATTTTGAAAGTGGTGTAAGTCCTTTTTTTTGAAAACATGAGATATGACGTAATTTATGCTTAATTTAGTGTAAACTTTTTGTTTATAACTAGTTAGTATTTAATATCTTAAAAAATGCCTATGCTTTGTTCAATTTAAAATTGGCCGGTAAAAGAAATTGCGTAACCATTGATTATGAAAGTGGTGTAAGTCTAATTTCCATAGACAGAAAAAATGGCCACCACAGGATTGTGGAACATAATAAATTTATTTTACACGGAATGAAACGAGAGGAATTAATGGAAGAGGAAACGAATGGATGTGTTCTCGACATCTTCTCTATATTTACTTCTTAGCTCTTCAGTCAATTGGAAAATAGAATCTTTTCTTGATATATTTACAGGAGTGTTAAGCTATAAATTTCATGTGTTATGCGATTAAATGTTAAATCATTTTATGAGTCAAATTCGCTCGTAACCGTAAAAATAGGTATGCCACATTCAATAATGCGAAATTCAACATATACATGTATTTATATTTAACTAAAAACCAACGTATGTTTTTAAAAAATAATATTTAAGTTAGTATAGTTATGTACTAACTTAAAGTATAGTTATAGTTAGTATATTTTATTATATATATATATATATAATCAAATTTTTAATGAGTCAAATTGGCTCAGTTCATAAATCTAGTGTTAAATTTCTATGTTTAAAATGAGATTATAGTTCAAATTAATTTCATATTTACAGCAACCCTTACACGGTTACTATGCTTGTATGAAGTCGATACTGATTTGGATATTTCTGAAACTTTTGAAGAAACGCAGACCGAAGACATTTTTTCATATGTGGTATTATCTCGTGCTTTAGCAGTGACAATTGCACAGTCTTAATTGGAATATGCAATGATATTTGATGGACTCTTTCGAATAAAATGATATAGTTTAACACTTTACCGACCGGCGAGTATTTCAAAATTTTTCAAGGTCCATTGTCCATAATTTTAAACTTTTCAATAGATCTCTCAATGCTGAGAGCAATTTCTATCGTAAATCAACATGACATCCCCAGTATCGTTATCTATTAATTTAGTTACAAATTACAATGTAAAAGCAGTTGGTTAGGCTTCAGTTTATTACAGTGCAACTATTGAAAGTCCTAATAATATGCTTCCGGTCGATAAAGTGTTAACATTACGTTATGCGTATAGTATCAGGTTTGCATAGTGGTCAAAGTGTGAAAGGCATATGAAGTAAAGAAATTTTTGGGAATATTTCTAAATTAATTTCAAAGGAGAAATATGTAGAAGACCACGTAACTACCTACACCATGCGATACGGACCGAATTGTTAACGTTCTGACGACGTTGATAGAAGTTATCATATCACGTTTCGCCTTCAAAATACGATACACTGTCACAAAACGTGTCACTCGGATAATTATTTGTAAATATGGACACGTTTCGGACGTCATTTTCACTTTGATCCACGTTTAAACGCGTTTCTGTGCACAGACTTCGATATTAAGTTATATCATTTAATTTTGCTAACCTACGTAATGTGTTGCACGTTAAATCTAACTAAGTTATTATTAATTGTTACTATAAAAGGATAAAATTTATTCAAACTTGAAAATTTATTTCTGTTTGTAAATTAATATTTTCGAAAACTGCACGAGACAATAAAAAAGATTTGAACAGATTTGTGTAGAAAATCGTTTGCTCAATGCCAGAAATGTAAACAATTTAAAATCTGTTGCACAGCACAGTAAGTGAGCGTTGTTAATTGCCCGTGAACCTAGCGAGGAAAATTATGGAATATGACTCAATAAAATAGCATTCGACGATAGTTTTTAAAAACGTGGGCAAAGAAGTATTGAAACGGCTGTGTGTGTGTGTCAAACATTATATTGTTCGTTACTGACTTTCCACACGTGTGGTACACGTGACTATCGATGGAACGTGGGTGGTAGATGAATATAAAGCCTGCTCTGGAAATAAATGACCAAAGATTGGGAATTTATTCTAGTCGTTTTTAAAAAGATTTTGGGTGGGCATGTATACTGAAAATAAAAATCTACATTTTTGCACGGATAGTTTTAGCTAATTCAAAGTGACACGAACTTGTACTTCATGTTGCTAAAACTTCGAGTTTTTCTTTTTATACCTATCTTTATTTGTCACTCACGAAGTATTCGATTTACTAAATGAAGTATAACATTGTAAGTATAACATTGTAATATTATCTATTTTTTGTTTCAGGTAAGATTTAAACGTCGAGAACGCCAGAAATTTATTTGTGGATCTTTGTCAACGCTTTGAAGGTAATTTTAAAAAATCGTGTAGCCGAGAACACTTGACGTATTTTTAAACACAATTTTTTGGAAATTCGCACTAGTCAATTTTATCCTAAATGTATGAACGGACCCTAATAAAATCATGTAGTTGTATTATTTACAAAATGTACAAAATTTGAAGTTCATTAATTGCAGTAGATTAACTTTTATATTGTATTACTTTTTCGAACTGCTTAATAACTTTTTACAATAAGTTTTTACAGAAAGATTATAGTTTAAACGATTTATAAAAATTGTTTTGTACTATTTTCTTATATACAGTATTAGTCATTTGTTTTTGGCATACCATAACTTTTTGATGCCTTAATAAGTGCAAAAACGTTCAAGTATATGACAGTTTGTGACGTATTTGCTACAATTAATTGATGAAGCAATTCGATGAACAATCTCTATTATAAATTATATTTTGTACGATATAATAACAAAAAAATTACGTAAAACTGATTTTACACGATGAACATTGAACGAAAAGAATATGGTAATTCATCCAAAGCACTCATAAATATCTATGGATTTATAATGTGTACCAATTTCGACAAAAGGTAGGTCCTTAATAAAACAAAATCAAATATAACAATGATAAAAATGATTAATGATGAATTCATTAATTCTTAATATTTAACTTAATATTTAAAAAAGCTTATCCGAACAAGCAAGTAAATCAAGGACCCAAAATCTTAAAATTTATTATTTAGCTTATTTGGAGGGAAATGTTAAAGTTTATAAAATTTGTTGCTATAATTATTATTATTAAAATAAACAATTTTATTAATTTTAGTGGGTACATGGCAATTTTCCACACATTTATTGCATTTCTAATTAATTTTATTTTAAAACGTAGAAGTTAGCCACAAAATGGTGAATTATTTCAAATTATTATTACATGATCATAATTAATATTATACTACTGGATAATTGCAAAAGTTCGTGTCCAATTTTCAGAGACCCAAAACTTACACTAAAGAAAAACCACGCAATTTTTACACAAAAGAAATCTATCATTTTGCTACATCTACGGATTTTTATGCAGAATTGTAATAGTCCCAGTCAATTGTAAGAAACTAAAGCTAAGTGAAATTATATTTTGCCTTTTAATTATCTTAAGGAATTAATAATAATATAAGAATGTTTTTAAATTCATCTAATGTCTTTTCACTTTTTTATTTGACCTATTTATTCTTTTCGTAAATTCTTAAAATCCGTACTCTATCAATGAGCAGTGATTTAATATTACATACACAAATATTTCAGATAACTACGTAGACTGTAATTATTGTATTTATGAACAGAATATCACTTTTGTTTTGTGTATACGATAGATCGAAAAATTATTTGATCACTAAATTCCCTATACTCGAGAAATTGTCTATATTTTAATTATTTTAATTTTGTATGAAAGCTATTCTACTATTATAGTATAATAATGAATTCGACCTCTTTTTAAAGCTCGAATTCTGTATTTTCGCAAACTAGCATTTATGTTTGTACAATATTTATGTTTAGTATGACAGGTGAAACATGAGTACACGTTTCTGGTTGTAAATGCTGCAAATTAAATTGTTCGCAAGAGAATAACAAAGCTTTTTTCTGAATAAAATAATTAAATATCTGAAGACTTAACTTTTCTATTTGGAACAATTGTTTAAAACTGAATTTACGATTATTTTGGCACTTTTATAAAAGAAAAATGAGAAAAAATTATTGCAAAGATAGCAATGCATCTTTCGTTCGAAGCTCAATAAAACCATCACATGAATTCGTAGATGATATTTTAAGCATTCGTTGTAGAGGGGATATTTCGATTTTTAACACTTTAACAACCAACAGCCTCAGAAATTCCACAAAATCAAAGTAATTTATTTAATGCAGCAACAATTGAAAATTTAAAATGTCTGACTAACTTAAAATGTCTTATTCTTTAACCTTCTTGTAGTCTCTAGATATAAACTAAATTCAATGCAACGAATATATTAGCGAACAAATTTATTTTTAAACATAGACAAATAATTCCGTCACCCATATATGGGTGACATGGTAGTCAAAGTGTTAAATCTACGGTGATTTCTCGGTCATAAGAAAAGTTTTCCAATGTTTTTACAGACGTTTCAATCTGTGTCATTGAGTAATATCTTCAATAAAATCGAACGATGCATTGCCAAAGAAGAAGCTTCAAACTTGAGACTTAATCCAGGTCTATTCTTGTACTTTCTATTTTTAACGAAATTATCAAACGTTAAACACCTAGAATTTCTTGGGAATGGGAGATTTAGTGTTCAAATATTTTTTTAATCCACTGTACACGCTCCGAGAAATTTGTAATCGCAATGTCATCAAAACATGCTCGATTAACAGATAGTAACTACGTGTGAGAAAGCTAAAAGTTTGCCAGCACTTATTCCTTTAGAACGTGCCTAATCGCCCAGCAGAAGAATAATCGACTTATGCACTCACCGAGCAAAGTAACGTCCATATAATTCAGCATGTCTCTTCCTGAATCCTTTCTTTGATCATTTCTTCGATCACTCACCCCTTCGACACAGATCACATAATCTCCCTCATCTCTGTTACGGAACGTTTTTGAAATTTCGCGCGCGAAACTGGCCCGCAACGGTGCATCAGCAACCGACGAATCGATCAGTGATATATCAATTGAAACGGGGATAAATAAATTAGAGATTATGGTAAATTTTGGTAGCTGGGAAGCTGTTCCGAACGAGAGTAAATCAGCAGACGGTCATGCGGTCACGCGCTCGACTCTTCGGCCGGGCCGACCAGCGAAAAGTGACGACGACGCCGAGCAGAGAACCGAAAAAGAAGCAACGCTCCAGGACGAAGCGAGTTCGCGGACGGGGAACGCGAATCAGTGAATTGCAGCGAGGTGTTCACGGTTTCACTCGCGTCAGCCTCGAAAGTGGGTCCTTAATTGACCGGGCTACGGCTTTTGCGATAGAAAACACGCGTTAGCTTGGCCCCATAGGACCCCTGTTCGCGTAAAAACAATTATTCAATTTGACGATACCGTTGCCAATTAAAGTTCACATACTGTAGACAATGTTTTTATGTTTAAGGTGTAAATGTCCCAGCAGTTGGACAATCGAGGAAAGAAGTTTTCTTATAAGTCACTAATTAGACTAATATGTAGGGTCGTCTATTCTTTGAAATACATGGTCAAAGGAAAGCTTCGTGTGGAGCGAAACCCTTTCATTGCAAAAAATCAGATTCAAGTTTTCAAAGCCTGTGCGTTTTTATATATTAGTTGAAAGACATATTAATTTTTAAATTCAGCCGTTTATTTTGAAAGTGGCCTAAGTCAATTTATAATTGGACCGTTTCTGTACACACCACAGGATTATTATGACGTTATAAACCAATGTAGACAATATAATACATTTTATTTTACACGAAATGAAACGAGAGAATTTCGTTTCAACAAAAAATCTAGAAAACGTAATTAAAAAACAGATAAGGAGAAACACTAATGGAGAAAAAGTAAATTGGTTGCAAATATATTCGATGAGATTTTGCAAAAGTGCACCGTATACTATTTTATATAAAACATCAATGGAGGACACAGAATTTAAAACTCTAAATTTATCACCTACATGTCGGGGAAGACCGCCAAAATTTGAAAAAATCGCCCTGGCGCGTTTGCATCAAGATGCCAGGCCTATTACATACGAAAAATATAAGGATATGCAGCAGCTATTACTATAATTTATTTTAGTTTAATTCTGATAAGACGGTACTAACAATTTCACCGTTTTCATTCGGCGTTTGTTAGTGCATTTGAGTTGCATTATTGCAACGATTTACATTAGAGTACGGTGTTAATCAAAACGGTGGCCAACAAATTTTTGTCGTTCAATGGGGTTAATCTTAATTATTAGGGACAGTTATTATAAATATAAAAAGTTATGACTATACCAAGTGCTTTGACACTTAAATTTAAGATTTTTCAAACAGTGAAGTTAATCGATTTGTGCAGTGAATCGTTTCTCATATTCATAAATGCATAAAATTGGCAGTCTCCTGATAACACCTGGCTATGTAATTAATTCTAAAGTTATTTGTACATTATTAACACGTTCTCTACCGACGGGTATTTAACAGTTTCCAAGAATGCGTTATTAATAATTATGAACTTGAATGGTGAATCAACCAGTCGCTTCCAATGGCACAATTTTCTTTTCGAAGGATATTTTAAAAGAAGATTTATATTCTCTCTTTCTATATAGCATCGTGATTAAGAATTTTATTATCGATTTTTCGGTTCATGAAGCTTGAATACTTGTATCTTATGTTATTTGTAGTATCAATTCATAAACTCGAATCTACAATGTGTTTCTTATCTGCCGATCATTTAGAATGTAACCATTTGAGTACTTTCATGAGCAATCGTATACAGTCCGGATAAAAGAAATTCTACAACAGTGCTCTATTGTAATCAGGCAATCTCTCCTAGGGTCTTTCAAAGTGAGAGTAAAAAGGATACAGGTTCGAAAGAAGAAATCTACCGCGTACATCTTGCAAAAATTACATTATCGGCACAGTTAACACCGACTATTAACACTAGAACTACCGAACAATAAATCCAACTACATACATTGCTTTGTAATAATAACAAGACGGCACCTATTAAAACTTTATATAGAGTAGTGCACGAAAGTATTCGGACACTCTTCAAACCTAAATAATTTTTTCAAAATTGAACCAAACGACTTGACTTTTCTGGAGCATCTAGCAGCATTGATTTACTAAATGATGTGCAAAAATAATTTTGAAATAATTCTAATTGGTAGAAATTACGTGGGAAACTAGAAAAGACATTTTATAAAACATTTTTATTTCAACTCGTAATGAAAATTTAAAATATGCGTTTTTCAAAACTGTGTTAGTTATACACATGCTGAAAATCTCACCGAAATCGATTGACGCGTGAAAAAATGGCACGCGTAGAAAAATATAAGAATTTCTGTAGTTTAAGCAGAAAGTAATCAAGAATCGTGAAAAATTGCGATTTTCACCATTTTCGATGGCACGTAGCTCGTGTGTACGTTGATCGATTTTAATGAATTTTTCTGCATTCGTATAACTATTATAGATCTACCAGATGCGTCTTTAAAATTTTTTGTGCGTGGCTCTAATAAGAAATATTTAAAAAGTTCCTTTTTTATTGGTCATGTAATTCACATCAGTTCCAATATTTACAAAATTTATTTTGTATATCATTTATTAAATCAATGCAACTAATTTTTCAAGAAAAGTCAAGACGTTTGCTCCAATCTTAAAAAAGTCATTTAGGTTTGAAGAGTGTCCGAATACTTTCGTGCGCTATTGTAAATCTTATTGTAACATGTACATGATTAAAGAAGTACATTCAAATATTCCTGTGAAAACATTTTTATAACTTCAATAATTGTGAAAGAAAAAATTAGTGTCCAGTCAAAATCACTGGTTTGGTAGTTCTAGTGGTAACTATACTTCGCGAAAGTTATTAAAAATAATCACGCCAGTAACAGAATTGAATATTTGTAAAATTGTATACTAGCATCAGTCGTGACGAGACATAAACACGCATTGAAGTCTGAGGTATCAAGAAATAAACAAATTTGAATTCGCATTTGAAAAATGTCGAGATCGTTGTTTTTATATTGGAAATTGAAGAGATTTTCGATGTTAATGCTCTCGAAGAAGCAAATTTCTTCTGACATGTGTTGTAAATAGTCATTATCCGCGGATATCTGAAGCATCAATCCACATAATATAATATATATCTATCTTACATCAATTTATATTTTATATTGTAATATATAATATAATAATACGATATCTCTAAAACATAGCTTCTAAAAATTTCATAAGAAGAAGATTTGCATGAGTCTGAAATAGCATTCTAACAAAAACCAGTTGCTTCTTTAACAACTGTTTATCAAATCGGTTTTTCATACTAGAAAATGCCTTACTCAGAATGGATAATATTTTGTAGAATATATTATCATTGAGCATTCGTTTAAGGAAAGAAAAAATCTTTATAATCTGATTTCAGAATGTCAATGTTATGAAGTATTTTAATCAAGAAACACTACTACAGTCTACAGATTTGTTATATATCATTTAAAGATATAAAGTTAATCTTTCAAAGCCTATCTCCAATTTCTATTTATGCACTAAACTTTACTTTTATATAAAGTTCATTTCAACATCAGCTAATGGGATCGTCGGGTCCTCTTTTTATACGAGTTAGAAAATTAATATAGTGATACAATTATGTACTGTTTCGTCCACATATAATAGTAAAAAAACGCACCGTTAATCAATGACAGTAAAAAACTCGTGAATAGATACGACGTTTCGTAAACGACGAACGTGAATGACCACAAATTCAATTTTTAACGTAGAATAACCGAAAAATTCGTCATTTGTTGGGAGAATATGATGATTATAATGGAGCTTATTGTAATCAACAAGTTTTGTTTCGGCAAAAGTTATATCTGTTTCAAGTCACTGCTATAAATCGGGCATATCATATGCCACAACGTGATATTTATGAAAGTCTGTTCCAGAACTGGAAAATTGAGTTTAACAAACGATCCAGTATTGGAAAGTGCACGGTTTGAGGTATTTTTCTTATGCAAATTTTAAGAAATGGAAATAAATAATGACCTCTCGAAACGTTCACGTTTCATTACCTAAAGTTATATCATGGTTTCTCGGTGTGTCGTTTATTAATAATATAATTTTAAATATATAATATTAAGCAATATGCAAATTGATGCAAATTGATGTAAATTGATAATGATAACCCTGTTGTGTACTCGCAATCTACTTTTTATGAGTTTCTTAATAATTTTACTCCCTCAAAAATCTTAAAAAATTCAACAAATCACCAAGTAGCCGCAGAATTCACTCTAAGAAAGGCATGAAATCATAAATCGACACCAAGTACAGCGGATGTTTATCTAAATCATTGTAAGTAGCAAACATTAGCAATGGCGTGGAGAAGAAAATAACTTATTGTTTGTTCTTAAGGATTATTATGAGTCATAAAAAGGTGTCGAAAACACTAGTTCATTCTAAATGAAATGAAATGAGAGGATTTCATTTCAACTAAGCTTTTAGAGAACGCGATTTGGAGAAGGTTAAGAAATACTAATGGAGAGATATTAAATTGGTTAAAAATATACTAGATGTGTTTTTTGAGGAAGGAAACATATAAAATTTTCTATAAGATATCAATGGATGACAATGCAAAAGTTTAAAATCCTAGATTTATTACCACGTCGGGTAGACGAAGAAGGTTCGAAAATATTAAATTGACACCACTTTATAAAAATGTAAGACGAATTACAACAGCGAGATTCAAAGACACGAAGGACTTACTACTATATATGATATAGATAGCCGTTCACTGTACAAATCGATCAACTCCTCTTTTTGAAAAATCATAAATTTAAGTGTCAAAGCACTTGGTATAGTCATAATGTTTTATATTTATAATAACTGTCCCTAATAATTAAGATTAACACCATTGAACGACAAAAATTTGTTGGCCACTGAATAATAAATACTTTATTTCAGAGGCCATTTTGATTAACTCCGTATTCTAATGTAAATCGTTGCAATAATGCAACTGAAATGTACTAGCAAACGCTGAATGATAATGGTGAACTTTTTAGTGCCGTCTTATCAGAATTAAAGTAAAATAAATTAGTTACTCACAGTCTAATTGTCGCAGAATCAAGTACTTGTAAAGTCAAATTAATTATCATTAAGTACAAACTTTAATCTAATATATTTTAACTTCTACTGTGTACTTTACTAATCTTACACGGACTACATATTTTTTCAGCCTTTTTAACATCACCTCCAGATCGTATTTTGGTTGAATTATTCAAAACAATTTTTTCAATTTGTCAGTGGTTTAAAAAAATAAACTTATATCGTTATAATTGAGATGAGTGAAACTGATAATAATATGGATCATCTGACTCTTCTTCAATACGATTTGTCAACAAAAAGTCTGGCTCAACAAAACAAATAACAATATATTATAACAGAACCATTGATATTAATTTTTATGAAAAATGTGTAATAAAAATATCGAATAATTAACGTTTTTCAGGATAAAAAACTTAAAAATTTAAACACTGACTTTAAATTAGAAATTAGAAAAAATTAGAAGAAGAAGAAATTAAATTACAATTTTAAGTTAGATGAAAGCTAAATTTGTATTTATGCATTCTACAAAATTTATTTGAATTTATATTATATAAGGAATTTTAAAAAACAATACACATTATTTCATCGTATTTCTCCACTTTTTGTTTCATGGAGTTAATCGATTTGTACAATGAACGGCTCATATTTGAAACAAAGGGATTAAACAAGCTTAGAAATATTGATAAACTATTTTACATTTTTTGAAATTGTTAAATAGAGAAAAACATTTCTGTTTAGTTCTAGCTTTTTGTACATACAAACTCTACTTTGCATAGAATTGCCCAGTCTTGCTATGTAACTTAATATCCTCGTCAGTTATAATTATTTCTGTAATTTGTCTTTAGTTGCAGACATATAGTAGGAAAATATACTATCAATAATATATACACTCCATTACTTCCGAGTGTCTAATATTGTTAACTATGCGATATATATTGTAGGATGTAGGATTATCATCGCCTACTTAAAGCAAACTTAGTTCATACATCGATTAAACCTTATATGAGCCGTTTATTTTAAAAGTGGCTTAAGTCCATCTATGCTCGAATCGAGCTATTGAAGGGTTTGCATTAGATTAAATTTAAAAATATGGGTAACAGATAACATAATAGAATAATGTGTTTGTATTTCGAAAAATTGTCAAAATTATCATCCCAATTAACATAATTAACATTATTGAAGAAATAATATGTTTTTGATGGCTATGAATGGATTTACGCCATTTTCAAAATCAATGAAACGACGTTTTCAATTCTTATGAAAGCACAAGTCCATAGGAAAAGTAAATTTCCCTTGAAATTAAAATAAATGTATACACTTTTATGTTATAAAATCAAAAAAATATTCAACTTTCATTCGTTGTTAAATAAGTTTTACATTAAAATTAATATAGTTTTATTAATTATTATTCAGTCTTCTCCAGTCTGTGTACACGGGAGGGATTTAAAATAACTGTGGTGTGCAGGTGGTATATAATCTAATAAACCCATTAAGTCTTTATATTTTAGGTTTGTGAGTAGTCTCTGTGGACAGACACTGTTCCGTTGTTTAAAACAAATTCATTGCACGTTGATAATTCAACTGTTACTTTGATAATTAAACATAAAGCTGGGATCTCATAAAATTTTATTGCATAATTATTTTCCATATTCATTTGAAACTCTCACAATGGGACTTACGCCACTTTCAAAATAAACTTTTTCATCGCTTTATCAACCAGCAAATTTTCGTGTTACAAAATTGTAACGATTTTAAATAGATTAGTAACAAGTTGCCTCAGAATGAAAAGATCTTGTAAAAATGTAACTATTATGGTAGCTGACTCGATTTTTTTTTAAATGGACTTACGCCACTTTCAAAATAAACGGGTCATACATGTTTCGTCAATTCAGTAAAGCTTCGTTCTGATCGAAGATAGTAACGAAATTGTAGAAATCAAGTTGTTTTATGAAAAATAGAAAAGAAATTCCAGGTCAAATATGTCACATGTAGCTACCGAAATAGAAACAGCAAGTGGTAACAATGCAAAACCGACGAACAATACATCAGCCATTGAAAAAATGTAGAATTAAACTATTTGGAAATGAACGGACTAAATATTATCAGAGCATTTATTTGAGAAAAAGACATACAAAGAGTAGTCATATTTTTAGTGTAAAACAAACAGCACTTTTTAGACCGAATTAACGAAGACTAACATTCAAATAACCGATCTAATATCTGTAAATACCATTACATATAATTTAACGCAGTAACAGGGATATTGTTATTTATTAACCCTTTGCACTCGAACGGTGACTCGAAGGCACCAGTCAATATTGCCACGCCATTGTTTAAAGTTCCTTTCACAGGGTTAAATTCATTTGTATTTTACAAATTATCGAAAGCACGATTGTACGAGAAAACAGGTTCGATTTTACCCGCACGATATAAGAAGTATTACAAGAATGAAAATGTTCGAGGTTAAATAAGGAACGTCTTGATTTTGGAACTGCAATTACTTCGAGCGCAAAGGGTTAACCCTTTCAGTCTCGATCAACGAATATATCGTCCTCGACTGCAGCTGCGAAAAATTGATTCTTAATTTACAGATTTTTAATCCTTAGCACTGCAATTACGACTCTGAGGCGACACTAAAAATTGTCAAATTATTATTTAAAAGAATTTTTACGTCGCTACGTGTACATTTAAGAAAACAGTAAAGATTGAATTGTTGCACAAGTAATAATAATAAGCTTTGTATACACGAAAGGTAATGTACGATGGACCTATTATAGGTAAAAAAAATATCTCGATTTGAAAATTAAAATTGTATGGAGTATAAAGGGTTAATAATACTAGAATCCTATTTTATTCCAATCTATGTTTTGCCATACTAGAATATTAGAATTTGAGTCTAGTATTAGAATTGATACCTTAATCTTATTTATGAATTTCTCTTTAGTATCATAAATTTGATCCAGTGTTTTTCGTTGATTTTTAATTTTTTCAGTGGCACCGAAAGGATTAACCAACGCTTGAGGATAATATTCGTTCTTTCTTTGTGATTGCCAATTGCAGAAATATTGTTTTAACTGCAACTTGTATAAAGCTGTAATTATCATTGCGTTGCTGTTTTTTTTTCTACCTACGTAGTACATTATTCAATGATTTTTTGCAGTAGAATAGCTGTGTATGCATGAAGGGTTTTCTTATTGCATTATTAATTTAGGGGACGCTTGAGGTAGTTTTCTCACTCACAGCACTGACAGCTGTAAAAAATTATTACTACTTTATGATGAGCATTCGCAAAGAGAAAGTTAGGTTTTTAGACTCGGCTAGTATTTTATTAAAAGATCTTGCTCAAAATTAGAACCACTCGTACTAAACATTATTAAATTTTTATAAACCAAATGTATTTACAATTAAATTCACTTTTCATGATTTACAATGTAAAGGGTTAGCAAACAATTTTACGATATTTTATATTCTGAAGCAATTAACTTTATTTTTAATTCAGTGTACCATTTAAAATTAAATCAACGCTTTCATTTGACATGAAAATATTTAAATATAAAATTAAAGCGAATTGCAAGAGCTTAACAATTTTCTAATCATTATATAAAATAATAAAGTAATATGACCTAATTGCATCGACTAACATAAAGTATCAATAATAGCAAGGAAAATAAGACAATGAAAATGTTATGCAACTACAGGTTCAATCTACGTGCTACAAATTTTTATACAATATAAATTATATGATATAAATTTTACGCTCTACGCGCGTGGGTAGCTTACTATAAAGCCAATGCTATCTTCGAAATTCTAGCCATATAACTACAATTGACCGAATGAAATAATTGTCAGATAACAAGATTAATTAAGCTGTATGAAACGTATAAAAAAACGGTCAATTATTTCTTCATCGTTTTACGTCGATTACAATGCACAGAGAGCTGCTCGAGCAATCACCATATTACTTCTCGTACTTTTACTTTACATTTTACTTACATAAGCACTGTTGTATCGCTTGTTCTTTGTATTTCATTAAATAATTATCGAAAGTCGCTCTGGCAGACCGACTTAACCAAGAAATTCAATTACCTTTGCAGATTATTTAAGTCTATCGATAAACAAATTCAACTAATGACTGCATTAAAGAAATTATGGATCTTACTAAGAACTTTTACTTACATAAATATTCTTATAAAACTTCGAACAAGAGATAAATATTTCTATGCAACCGTAAAATCCTTTGGAAGAAAATCTAAATAATTTTTTTAAATTATATACGTTCCCTTGTTAAAGTATTGTTTATGTTTAGTAAGAGAGTTGTGTAAAAAGCATTTAATTTTGTCTTTTGCGATGTCTGCGTGCAAAATTCTAAACTTTTCTGAAATATTGAAATAATTTAATTGTACGTGGAAAATTTAGAAATATTACTGTCTTCAAAATTACCAAAATAATTGAAAAATTTTTAAATTTTGGTCATATCGCAACTACATAAAAATCAAAATTTCATTAAAAAAAAACATCAAACTCCTCGATGACTGTTCTATGAAAGCAATGGTACCTCGAGATGCAATATAATGCACCGTGCAAGATAAACGATAGGTTCCTGATTGCAAAAGGAATCTGCAACAGAGTTCGTTTCACGATATATGATTAGATAGTTTCTAACAGTCTGTGAAGTCTTATATAATTATGCTGGATGAAAATGTTAAAAAGTTTACGAGATGTGAAATTCGATCAAGTCGTTTAATGGAACTGTTTACAAAAGGAACAGAATTTTTCTTTGGATTGGAGATAAGAAAGGCTGCCAAAAAGCAAGAAAACAGTTTGAAGAAGTTTCAATATTCACAAAAACTGTACTATGATATAATGGGATTTCAAGCCCATAATAATCGTTAGGGCATTGGGATAAGTAAATATTACTTCCGGTTTATCGAATCTTGCTTGAGATTCTTCATTTTTTATTTGAGATTCTCGATGGAGATCTTTATGAGATTTAGGTTTTGGCTTAATTAAAGCTTACCTAAGGTTTATGTAAAAATTTACTAAAATACTTTTAAGTATATACTTTGAGGTTGTAAAATTCGTACTGTGTAATTTTTACACTGTGAACTAATAATAAATAAAATATTGGGTCAGATCGAAACATGTGTTGTCAATAGACTCTACAAGAAGAAGAATGATTCATTTTTATGTTTAGAAGGTGTAGAAAATACTTAAAAAATTCAATGAAGATATTTAAGTGTGCATTTTAAAGCTGCCATACTCAGATTTCTTGCTATTTACCATACGATTTTTAATATTAAATAAAGTATTCCTGAAAGACTTAAAAACCGAGGAGTAAATGAAATGATACTTTAGTAGAATGTTTCTACGTTTAAATTCTGTAAAACTTTCTAACATACATTCAAATTCACACTCTAAGGTTTTATAGTTGAAATTGTCTAGTTTTCATCGCATGGCCTCATATTAAACAAAGTAAATAAAGTTAAATAAAGTTGCTCAAATGCTTGTAGAATATGGATTAAAATGGATGAGGTTTAGAGTCCTTTAAAAATTCAGCAAAAATTCACCAAAATAGTTTCAAGTATAACCTGTAAGGATGTCGTGTTTAATTGTTTAAGTTTGTAAAAACTAGATATACAACTAGACCGATACAATTTTCCCACACCTACAATATTTGAGAAATTTTGCACAAATTTATTAAACTGCTTGCAAGAATATGTGTATTTCAAGACTGTCGCGTTCAATTATCTACTTCTTACTAATAATTGAACTGAGCAAACAATGTTTCAATCGGAGATCAGCTGTGAAAGAAATGAAATGATTCACAGATTTAAGTTTTTATCATATGATCTGATATTAATTGAGACACTGTATCGAAGTGGAAAGTACTTTGATTCATGATCAGTTGTGAAAGCAAGGGATGATTCACCGATATGATTCTCCCTTTTTAGATCATGTACAAAACTAAGTACTGCATAAACTCAAGAAAATACTTGGAAAAGTAAACTATAAACTTGTCAGGTTTAAGTTAATTGTAAAATAGAGTACTATCCGAACACGTAACATTTTTTCTTATAAACTGATGGAGAAAATCTGATCCATTAATGTAATTTGCTCATGTTTGTATCATGTAAAACATTTAGCAAAACTTTATCAAAATTTTGTCGTACTTTATGCACAGTGAATCCAAAAAGTATTTAAACAATAAATATCCGCGTCTTAAGAAATTGTCAACATTTGAACTGTAATAATTTCGTCAAGAAAAATAATACAATCTCAAAATTGATTCCTTTGAAAGCCAGAACTATCTAATTTTAAAATCTATCGTTCGTTTTCGCCTAAAATATTTTTTTATGTTGTAGTGGGAGAGAAACTGAGGATGCGTTTCTGATTGAAAATTCTAGTTTAAAGTCTCTAGGAACTTTGAAATTTTTTTTTTCGTGATTAAAATTCTAATAGATTCAAAGACTGAAGACTTCTGTTTAAAAGAACACCTTAAATTTTGATATAGGATTTTTTGATCGTGTTATGAATGAGGGATGTAAATGAGAAGCTACACTATGAAGGCTTACACGGTCAAATGTCTCATTTTTGTTCCATAAAATAATGACAAAAAATGTTACATCAACTCTTAAGAAGTCGTTATACATAGAGGGAGCCTTCAAATCTATGGCGCTATCATTTATGAGAAAGATTTTGCGAGACGTTTGAATTTGCAGCATTTTAACACTTTGACTGCCATGTCACCCATATATGGGTGACAAAATTATTTGTCCATGTTTAAAAATAAATTTGTACGCTAATATATTTATTGCACTCAATTTAATTTATATCTGGAGACTATAAGAAAATTGAAGGATAACTATGTGTCAGACATTTTAAATTTTCAATTGTTGCTGCATTAAATAAATTACTTTGATTTTGTGGAATTTTCGAGGCTGTTGGTTGGGCAGTTAAAGTGTTAAAGCAAAATATTTCAGTTTCATACCTGCTACATTATGTAAAATTATTGTACATGGAAATGAAGATTTCTTTGTAAAATTAGAGGCTTCAAGCTCCATAATGAGGCCAAGTTTACAACTCTAGTATTTGTTTTTACGACATTATCGCAATTTAAATATTGACAATCTTTCAAGAATGACAAACGTTTAAATATATCTTGCATTCGTTGTGGATGAATACGATACTATCTTCACTACCTGATGTTTCATTCGTGGAGATAAGTTTAATTAAGGATAGCTGAATGTTTTAGTACAGTGAACTTCTGTTTTTGATATGTAATTATTAATGGCACACAGTGAACGATTTAGTTTTCCAACGGTTTAATAAGTATTATAAAATTTGGTGGCTAATATAGTTAGAAAATGGGAGGAAAACCTTTTACTGTCCTTTTTGAGCCTTTTTGATGCCTTGTCAACTAATTATTCATGAGAATATGCATAATACGCTATGATTAGAAACTCGATATAATTTAGTACGTAAATAAATTATAGCGGCGATATTACACACAAAAATAAGTATTTTAACACTAGCACTACCGAACATTAAATCCAACGATATACATTGTAATAATAACGAGGCTGCATTTATTAAAACTTCATAAAACATTTATTGTAAAGTATACGTCATTAAAGAAGTACATCCGAAAATTAATGATGAAAACATTTTTATAGTTTCAATAATTGCGAAAGAAAAAACTAGGGACACAGTCAAAATGACTGGTTTGGTAGTTCTAGTGTTAAACTAACAAGTGCTCTGAATTGTGGCATAACGTTTTCAAATAAAACGAGTAATATTCGTAGCACTTTAAGCTGAATTCGATGAAAAAAGATTGCTACTAAACATTAAAATGCACGAAGACACTTTTCAGTTATCTCAACACTTTCACACGTTCTATAAATAGGAACTTTCTTAAAAACAGAAAGAATAATTTATTTTTTTCGGAGAATGCGGCAAAACTTGTTTCGATGACTTAATTTTTCGTGCACTCCTCCGTAATTCTGCGAAGAAAACACTAGGTGAACTTATAGTTTTATCTAGCATTCCATATCCTTCAAGGCTACCAAGTTCAACTGGTGACTTTTACCACGTGGTCTAACGCTAAATTAAATATTGTCGAGACGTGCGTGTAATAGAATTGAACTATGCACCGGTGCAATTTGTTTACAAACAGCCTTTAAAAAATCTCCGGGGAAATGCACGAAAATACTTTCAAGTATACCCTTCAAGGCTACCGAGTTCAGCTAGTCTTTTCACCATGCGGTTTAATTGCAAATACGATATCGTCTATTTGCGCGGGCTGCGAGGGATAAAACAAAAAAAAGGATAACCCGTCACCAAATGAAATGCACTTCCCTGTGGTTTACCTGACACTGTAACAATCCACCGTTGTTATATAATTACAACACTAGTCCCACTCTCAGTCTTAGACACCAACCAACTTGGCTACTCGAGCAACAACGTGTGCTAGTTTAACCGGGGAAGTGAAGCATATCGGCAGTTCACATTTCAGATATATGTATGTGCCTGAGCACTGAGGTGATTGCGTGGTGGAAGAAAGTTCCGTAGCATTAGGGGATCGTGATACCATTCTGTTAGGCATATTCAACAATGTCAAACACTTGCACGAAGACAACCTGCCAATTAACACAGTCCTCGCTCTTCGTTTTCCAAGGAATTTTCATTTGCTTATCTTTTCGTCGCGAATCCTCGGAAACTACAAAATATTCCACGTCATGCATTTAATCAAGGCGTTTTCCTCGTATTACTTATTAAAACAATTATTGTTATTGAAAATCATTGAAAAACAAATTTTTCAATCGATCAACACTAGATTTACGGACTGAGTCAATTTAACTGATTACTGGGCATGCTCAATCGTGAAAACATTTACATGTTAAAATTCTAGCCGATTGTTCAATTAGTTGTTGGAAGATGAAATCCTGAAGACATACGATCCAATGTCAGCTAGTCAAATTTTAACATTTCAAGAGATTCGTTATACTTTGCCTGGAATAAATTACTGCTAATTTTTTAGATTGTATATTTTCAAATACTGCACCGTTCGTTAAATAAAATTCTTAAATTTTCAAAAAATTCCTACAAGCAAACGACACAGGTTTATTAGCACTTCCTTCGCTTATTTATACATTTGCTTTTATAGGTACGTCAACTCAGTTGCCCAAATTACATTTAAACTGTTTGATAGATGAAAAAATAATTGAAATCACATTTGTAGTATTGCTTTATGAGTAGCATACGTTTCAAGAATTAGTTTCTTCTGCTTTGCCCCTTTATCAAGATATTAAAGTTATCTTGAGTTTTTTTGTTTTAACTTGTCAATTTTAACACTAGATTTACGGACTGAGCTAATTTGGCTCGTTAAAAATTTGATTACTATATATATATTATTTTTTAAAAATATACGTTGGTTTTTATATACGTAATGAAATATATATAAATGTTCATTCCTCTCCTCTGCAGACCCCTTCATTTCACATTATTGAATGAGTATACCTATTTTTACGGTTGTGAGTTAATTTGACTCATAAAATGATTTAACAGTTGATTTAAGAATAAATTTTATTTTCCAATTGGAAGAATTCTTATATTCAAGAATCGTGTAATAGAAATAGATGTAAGAATCTTCGTACTAAATGTAATCGAAATGTCTGCGGAAAATGTATTTCAAAAACTGAGTTTATATGTAAAAAATGTTTTTAATAAATTTTTTAATAATAAATCTTGCATTTAAATTGACTTGGAACTATTTTCTTTGCATAAAACTTCAATTTTCTTGTACGAGTCAAATTGGCTAACTTCAGTAAAAATAGGTATATAATCAACATCCGTAAATCTAGTGTTAAAAAACGGAGATTATTGAATATATTATTAAGAAATATTTCAGTACATTAAAACCTTGCAATTTTCTGAATGTATTATTAACAGACATATTGTTAAATGAATTCCTATGAGACAAACTACATGTATTATATATAGAATTCGTTGTAAAAATAATTTTGTAGCTCAATACATATAGCATATATAATAATACATACACTGAATTATATATATTAAATATTCAGTATATCAATTATATTATATGTATTATATGAGCCGTTTATTTTGAAAGTGGCTTAAGTCCATTTATGCTCGAATCGAGTTATTGAAGGGTTTGCGTTGGATTAAATTTAAAACTATGGGTAACAGATAACATAATAGAATAATGTTTCTGGGTTTCTAAAGGTTTCAAATTTATCATCCCAATTAGCATAATTAACATTATTAAAGAAATAATATATTTTTGATGGCTATGAATGGACTTACGCCATTTTCAAAATCAATGGAACGACGTTTTCAATTCTTAAGAAACCACAAGTCCATAGTAAAAGTAAATTTCCCTTGAAATTAAAATAAATGTATACACTTTTATGTTATAAAAGCAAAAAAATATTCAACTTTCATTCTTTGTTAAATAATTTTTACATTAAAATTAATATAGTTTTATTAATTATTATTCAGTCTTCTCCAGTCTGTGTACACGGGAGGGATTTAAAATAACTGTGGTGTGCAGGTGGTATATAATGTAATAAATCCATTAAGTCCTTATATTTTAGGTTTGTGAGTGGTCTCGGTTTTTTGTATAGTGATGCCAACTGGATATTATTAAAGTTTTTCGGTCTTCCCGTTACGGTAGTAAATCCAATGTTTTGAATGGTGCATCCTCGTTCATTGTCGTTTCATAGAATAACTTATATGAATCGCTTCTCAAAAATCTCATCCAACATACTTTAAACCAATTTACTCTTTCAACGTCAGTATTTTTTAACTTTTTAAAAATCGCATTTTCTGTGGACAGGCACTGTTCCGTTGTTTAAAACAAATTCATTGCACATTGATAATTCAACTGTTACTTTGATAATTAAACATAAAGCTGGGATCTCATAAAATTTTATTGCATAATTATTTTCCATATCTATTTGAAACTCTTACAATGGGCTTACGCCACTTTCAAAATAAACTTTTTCATCGCTTTATCAACCAGCAAATTTTCGTGTTACAAAATCTTAAGGATTTTAAATATATTAGTAACAAGTTGCCTCAGAATGAAAAGATCTTGTACAAATGTAACTATTATGGTAGCTGGCTCGAATTTTTTTTAAATGGACTTACGCTACTTTCAAAATAAACGGCTCATATATTAAATATTCAGTATATGTATTATTATATATGTTATATGTAGTGAGCTACAAAATTAGTTTTACAACGTATTTTTAAAATATAAGAATCTAAAGAAAATTAAAGAAATTCAAATTTTGAATTGTGATGATGATTTGTTCCTCGAGAATGACAGTTATACAATTCTAACATGCACATTTTGCAGGATCATTCGAATAATATATTATTTATAATTATATTATGAGTACAGAAAGACGTTTCGACAACGATTAAAGTGAAGGGAACACGTAAGGTGCTTCAATTTTTAAAAATATTTTTTGATATATCCAAAAAATTGTACATGCAGAGGCAAAGCAATTAATCTGGTTTACTGATGGTGCTGATAGAACTTTCAAATCTCCTTTCGTTGTTGAAATACAAATGAAGTAGTCATGCGAAGTGTATCACACCGACATCGAAGTTCAATGATGTTACACAATTAATATTAAAATTACGAATTTGTGCGTGATATCCTTTAACTCTTTAATCGGTGACGTTACATGCAAGATTTTGAAATACGTCACGACAAAAGTGATGTCGCATATATATACTATATATACGTCACGACAAACGTAATGTTGCGTATATACACCATTTATACGTCACGACTAAACTCAATTAATCGCGGTAATTACGTACAATAAATTTTTTGTTTATCTCAAGGTTTACGGTAGATAGGTGCGTTGACTTGTAAAACTGTGTTGTAATATTTCTTGAGATGATTCATCAAACAATCGAACTGAACTTTTTATCGTCGCAGTCCTCTAGATTCGGAATCATGCAAACAATGCTGAATTGTTATGAAATTTGAAGTGAATTGTGGAGTTGAAAATCTCTATTTAGTTTCACAGTTTGAAGAAAGAGTAATAAAAAAAGTGTACTTATAGGAAAGACGTAAATTTAACACTAGAACTAGTAAACCAGTCATTTTGACTGGTCTCCAGTTGTTGCTTTCGCAATTATTAAAATTATAAAAATGTTTTTATCAGAAATGTTCGAATGTACTTCTTTAACACTAGAACTACCGAGCAATCAATCTGAGCGATGTAAATTACTTTATAATAATGATAAAATTGCATCGATTCAGATCTCGTACAATTGTTATCGTAATGTCTGCTTCAATGAAGAGATTCATTCGAAGCTTTCTGGTGAAAATGTTTTTATTTCTTCAGTAATCGTAAACGAAAAAATCAAAAAGTAGCCATTTTGACAGGTCCCTACTTGTTTCTTTCGCAATTATTGAAGTTATAAAAATGTTTTCATCAGAATTGTTCGGATGTACTTCTTTAACACTAGAACTACCGAGTAATAAATCTGACCTATGTAAATTACTTTGTAATAATGATAAAATTGCATCGATTCAGATCTCGTACAATTGTTATCGTAATGTCTGCTTCAATGAAGAGATTCATTCGAAGCTTTCTGGTGAAAAAGTTTTTGTAACTTCAGTAATTGTAAACGAAAATATTAGGAAGCAGTCATTTTGACTCGACCCTAGTTATTGCTTTCGCAATTATTGAAGTTATAAAAATGTTTTCATCAGAATTGTTCGGATGTACTTCTTTAACACTAGAACTACCGAGTAATAAATCTGACCTATGTAAATTACTTTGTAATAATGATAAAATTGCATCGATTCAGATCTCGTACAATTGTTATCGTAATGTCTGCTTCAATGAAGAGATTCATTCGAAGCTTTCTGGTGAAAAAGTTTTTGTAACTTCAGTAATTGTAAACGAAAATATTAGGAAGCAGTCATTTTGACTCGACCCTAGTTATTGCTTTCGCAATTATT
>CM052084.1:1790228-1820606 GCA_028453745.1 Agapostemon virescens
AAAGTTATAAAAATGTTTTCATCAGAAATGTTCGAATGGACTTCTTTAACACTAGAACTACCGAGTAATAAATCTGACCCATGTAAATTACTTTGTAATAATGATAAAATTGCATCGATTCAGATCTCGTACAATTTTTATCGTAATGTCTGCTTCAATGAAGAAATTCATTCGAAACTTTCAGGTGAAAATGTTTTTATTTCTTCAGTAATCGTAAACGAAAAAATCAAAAAGTAGCCATTTTGACAGGTCCCTACTTGTTTCTTTCGCAATTATTGAAGTTATAAAAATGTTTTCATCAGAATTGTTCGGATGTACTTCTTTAATGACTCATACCTTACAATAAGAATTCGTTGAAGTTTTAATACATCTAGTCTCGTTATTATTACAAAGCAATGTATATCGTTGAACTTATTGTTCGATAGTTCTAGTGTTAATGACGTATACCTTACAATAAGTATTGTTTGAAGTTTTAATAGATCCAGTCTTCTTATTATTACAAAGCAATGTATTTCGTTGGATTTATTGTTCGGTAGTTCTAGTGTTAAGAAGATTTCGAACATCAAAACATTTCAGATTATTAAAAAAATGCTTCCCTCACACTGTAATTAGAAGTATAAACTTCAATTGAACTACGCAGGAATCAAACTCTATTTCTGGAGACGTCTCGTACAAACTAATAATCTAGAATACGACAGATCTATCTGTGCTTCGTAACGTAAAATATTATTATAAAATAAAGATTCCTTCAATTCTTCTGATTTGTTTAAGATTGCAATTTATCGTTAATTTATCTGTATTTTACAAAATATGCCCGCGTGTGTTGTATTTGTAACTATGGTTGTTATGACGTAGGCGGATATCGCGTTTATTAAGGATGAGTCATTAATTGCACACCTCTTACTCGTAAATTAATTTCTGTATAAAAAATATATTAAACAAGAGTTGTTTGACATTAAGTGAGGCATACAATGTGATCAGTACACTTTTTTGTTTCGATATTCAATCGAGATAAGAAAGTGACATCCAGCCTTCGCTCTTCACAGAACTGTTTCGATATTTTAAAAATGCGATTTGTGATTCTTAACAACTCCGTCCAAGGGTCGAAGATTCACTTTATCTGTTAGAGTTTTTCCTGTGTGTTTAATTCTTAGAATAGATTGGAAAGTATGTGTAAAAGTAGTTTTATTCCAGGCGTCCTAATCACGTTGGGTATTGTTTAATCATTTTTGACTTTCTAACGAAAGGTTAAAGAATTCCTAAAAATGATACCGTGTTTTGATTGTAAATAGCTTTTTAGTGATAAAAGTGTAATATACAATCAACTGTACTTGTAGTTTTATTTTATTTTCATTGCTTTTATGATGTATATTGTGCAGGCTAAAGGGTTAGCAGGTAAAGCGTGATTCCGAACTCATAATCTAATTATTAGATTATATAATTTTATATAAGAAAATCCACAGAGAAGAAGCTGAAACACAAGACTTCTTCAAAGTTGAAAATTTGTGTTTTCTTTTCGAAAAGTTTATGTTCGGGAAAGGTATTGTAAACACATATCTTCAAAGCTAGAAAATCCGAGAACCAATTTGAAATTTGTTCTACAATATTATCGTAATTGTATGCAATCCTATGTGAAGGAACGTTTCATTTTTATTTAAATACGACACTGAACCCTTTCCTGCTATTTCGTTCAGGAACGTGTTTGACCATTCCTTGAAGCATTAGAGATAAGGGGATTCCCGTAACATGAGGAAAATGTAATTTAAAACTTCCCTGAACCAGAATATTTGAGGTTACACCGTGACAACCTACAGTATTAATATTATATGTATATTTTGTAATAATATCTATAATAATGGGTTTAGTTCCTAAGCGTCAAATACTAAGAATCTTTCTTCCTATGCATTGCAAATTTTCGAGTTTATCGTATACATGATATCCTTATCACTTTGCATTTAAACTAATATATGTAATAACATTTTACAATTTTCTACGAAATATCACCATTTACATTACTTTCTACGAAATTACTTTCTACAACTATTACAAGAAAGTTTTACGGTTTCAATATGTATCGTTGCACTTACCGATTGATTGCGCAGATATATGTGCCCATAATTATAAAAGTGGTCTAAGTCATATATTCCTTGTTTCGAGATATTTTTATATTATGCAACATTTTAATTTAGAATTTTATTAGTCTTGATTAACGAAAACTTATTATGAATATGAAATTTTATGTGAATTTTATGCGAAAATGTTGTTTTTAAAGTTTGAATTGACTTAGACCATTTTCAAAATTAACTGAATGTCCTGTATATGACTTAAAGCAATAAAGAAACTACGAGTTTTATTAGAAACAATAATTTTAATGAAATAATTCATAAACGTTTATTAATTATTTTTAAAAAGTAATCCATTTTTATTATTTCAGGCTTTTATCATTATGAGTTTTTAGGATTTTTAAAATATTCCTGAAAAACAGGAGGGATGTATGGTAGTAAACACACAATATCTTTATGTTTTTCTTCCGTTACTGGTCTAGTAGTGGGGCATAATGGAAATAATTTAATATTTCGTATATTTTGGGTCTTCCTCTTTTAGGTGAATGGTCCAAAACTAATTTAGAATCATCTAAAGAAGTTTTATAAAACATCTTATAAGGTTCATTTTTCAAGAATCTTATCCGTTGAATTTGCAGCGAAGAGACAGATTCATCCGTGTTATTTGTTACTCTTCTTGTCGTTGACTCTTCCAGTGGTTTCGTTGAAATAAAATCCGGCTGCGACATTCGTTTTACCGAAAATGTATTTCTTTTTCTACACTTTTCTATCAATTCATAATAATGCTCAGAGTTGTATAAGTAATTTGCTTTTTTTATTTTCATTTCTATCAACCCAAAATCACGGTCATTCGGTAGAAAAGAATGACTAAATACCAAAAATTTGTGGTGTATCGTTTCAATAATATCATTTGATGAAGGAGCAATTTTCAGGCTCAGGGTCTCAAAGAACACGGTTTTACATAACACGGCATTTTCTAGGAACCTATCTACCATGTTCTAGAAGGGTGTTCTGTATTGACTTGTATACCTTCCCGAAGGACCACCTTCCTTTGTTGAGGAAGGACTATATATAACAAGGTTCACGAGGACTGAATTACTAAGTCAATGAAACTAGAATGCGCGCAAAATAACTGAGAATGACTGAATCTAGAGTTATTAATGTGCCAAGATTACTAATGTTTAGAACGTAGTGTAATGTGCTGTATTAATGGAATGTATAATGGAATGGTAATGGAAAGTAAATAATGGAATAAACTCCAGGGCTGCAAGTCGGCCTTGATAAAACCTATGCTTCTATACCCTTTCGGCAATTATCTCCCTTCTCTGGTAGACGCGGGTGGACCAACGAGAAACTATTTTCCTAAAACGGGCTCTATAATTCGCTGGAATCTGCACAAGTCAAAACAATCGAAGACAGATAGTGGGGATGCTTCCAATATTTCTGGGGGTAGCCAAATTTCCTAACCCAAGGAAATTACCCACATCTGTTAGCAATTCTGCTAAGTGGTAGAAAAACCTGACCGCCTTGAATCACGAAGTCCGCTCATCCGCTTGTACAGCCTTGAACGTTTTATGGCCTAAGGGTTGCAGAAATCACAGTCTCTGTACCCGGGGTCGGCCGGCAGTGACTGCCAAATGTGGCGATGACAGGCCTATGTCCTAGCCTGAGAATCGAACGTCGAGAAGCCGAGGTCCAGGGTAACAATAACGAAATCCTGCCATAAAATGTCGATCAGTGCTGGCCACTAGATAAACTTTTATGTCCTCTCAAAGGGGATATCGAGTGCTTACTAGCCTTAGAATGTCCCATCAGACGGAACAATCGAGTGTAAACGGTCGAATTAGATTATTTTCAAATACATTTATAAGCCGCTGTCAAACTCACACACGACCAAATTCTGTCATGCCAAATGGACAGTAAATCAAACATTACCATTACCATCAACTATCGTGCGAGTTGATCAAGACTGGAATCTTTGACCATCGTTCGACACTGTGTTGTTCTCATTGTTTATCATTCAAATAAATTATATTAACGTTCGAGTCGAATTTAGAATCTCGCGAAATACACCATCGTATCGGAGTGTATCTTACGTTCCTAACTTCTTAACTTTCCGTATCCTGTAGCACGGTTCACCGAAAAACATTGAACTAGATGTCCAGTATTAATTTGGCCAACGGCATTGGTGAAGATCGAAGAAGACTTGCGAATCGCTCGTCGCATACTCAGATATCGAAAATCGCCACCTGTTTTACGTCTCACAAAAGCAATCGCGCTAACAGGAACTTATAACTACGTTCGAATACGCGACCGCGAGGAACAGGACGTCACATTGCTCTTACGGCATCTTACGAAAATTCGATTTTGATGAAACTTATAGCTTTATTGTTTAAACAAAATACTTTTGCTAACATTTTCTTGTGCGACTACATTTTCCATTGAAAACACACAATTTAAAAAAAAATTCAAATTTTTTCGACCTCTGGTTTCCGAGATATCGCAAAAATACCCCAACTTTGAGGGCTGTTTTCATCCCTTCAAAGTGGATGGTTGCCGATAAAGAAAACACGTGTCAAATATTTTTCAAAGAACTATAAGCTCCCATAAGATTCATCAAAATCGGATTATCCCATCTGAATATGTTCCCGTGTGAGATATTGTTCGCACGTTCTGGTCGTTACACAATTCGTTATACTTAATTTGGTTCATTATTGTTGAAGTTTCCCTGTAGGAGTGGTTTAAATACAGTTTACTAAACTTGGTCCTTTGAGCATTAATTACTTAGTCGGTACACGTCGTGTAAATACATACAGAATCCGTGTCAGGAGTACAAATAAGACTCCGTCGTTTTTCATCTTAAATTGGACATTTATTGCGAAACAATGATACCTTATGTTTTATTCAAATTAGATAGTATTTTTCATCGCTGGCCACTACCTTTTTCCATCTTTCTGCAGCATCCGGATACCGCGTCGGAAGAACTCTTCATCTTTTGACGCTATCCTTGAATCGACCCAATTGTTGGTGTCTTCATATGAAGTGTAACATGTGATTTTGTCGTAAAAGAAAAGCGTAAAAGACCGCGTCCAGATTGTTGATTCCATATTTGTTGGTTTCGCAGTGGTAACAATTTTTAAACTCTCCTAACACATTGAATCCCGGTGCTATTTTGCCTAGTTTTCATATCACATTTTATCGCGATTTTGTATTCAGATGCTCATACTTTTCCATATGTCGCTCCACGCGGATACATTGTCAACACAATTCAGCAGCGCCGTGCTTGAATTGTCAACTAGAGAAACAGCAGTGAATTATTTAGATCGAATGTTGAACGATTTGCACTTATGATCATTTCAACATCTTTGAATGGTTTGTTAAAATGTCTTTTTAGAGATGCAGATTGTTTATCGTGATGTAGAAACGGTTAACATTATATTGGACGTACAAATAAGTCTCCGCCGTTTTGCATCTTAACGCTTCACTACCGAAAGCCTATTATTAGTACTTTCAATTGTAGCAATGTAATAAAATAAAACCCATCGAACTGCTTTTCCATTGTAATTAGTAACAAAATTATTAGATAACATTATTGAGGTGTCATGTTGATTTACAATTAACCCTTAGCACTTCAATGGCGCCTCTCAGGCGACACTAAACATGATGTCTTCGACATCAAATTCACCGTTCTTAAACTTTTGAAACCATTCGCGACAACTTCTCTCACTTAATGCAGCCTTACCATCTGCTTCTACGAGCAATCGATGCGCCTCAGCTGCAGATTTCTTCAAATTAAAGAAGTAAATCAGAACTTTCCACAAATGACGTTTATTCGGCTCAAAACTCGACATTTTCGCACGAAAAAAATATACGACGCTAATACACAATCGCTAGTATTTCGAGGTTCTGTTGTTGACAGATGTGTAAACAGCGAAGACTTATTTGTGCTCCTAATATCTTCAATCATTGCAATCAGGCATTGTTGTTAAAACATTTTTGACCGGTCACGAATTTACTCGTGTCTTCATGCCTAAATCTTGCTGATCCATTGCTGAGCCACGAGTAACCTCATAATCGACGCGTCCTTTTTCGCATCAGCGTCGTTGGGTCAGCGCGTTCTTGGAGAGCATAGAGTGTAATTGTTGTTCAGTATGCCACAATTCGTGTCTTTCGAAAATCTTTAAAAAAATGTCAACGATGACGGAACGTAACGGTGAAGAATCCTTCAATGAATTCAATTAGAAAGTGTAGATGCTGTAGCGTATGCTCTTCAAGAGGATAACGCAGCGAAACAAGATATACATTGGCTCACGAAAGTATTCGGACACTCTTTAAATCTAAATAACTTTTTCAAAATTGAGCCAAACGACTTGACTTTTCTGGAGCAACTAGAAACATTGATTTACTAAATGATATGCAAAAATAATTTTGAAATAATTCTAATTGGTAGAAATTACGTGGGAAAGTAGAAAAGACATTTTTTAAAACATTTTTATTTCAACTCGTAATGAAAATTTAAAATATGCGTTTTTCAGAACTGTGTTAGTTATACACATGCTGAAAATCTCACCGAAATCGATTGACGCGTGAAAAAATGGCACGCGTAGAAAAATGTAAGAATTTCTGTAGTTTAAGCAGAAAGTGATCAAGAATCGTGAAAAATTGCGATTTTCGCCATTTTCGATGGCATGTAGCTCGTGCGTATGTCAATCGATTTCAATGAATTTTTCTGCATGTGTATAACTATCATAAATCTACCAGATACGTCTTTAAAATTTTTTGTACGTGGCTCAAATAAAAAATTAAAAAATTCATTTTGCATATAATTTATTAAATCAATGCAACTAATTGTCCAAAGAAAAGTCAAGACCTTTGGTCCAATTTTAAAAACATTATGTCGGTTTGAAGAATGTCCGAATACTTTTGTGAGCCACTGTATTTACAAAACATGTTGAGTACCATTCCACGTAGGTGATTGCTATCCCGTTTGTTATACCCAAAAATAAATATTACAAGTTAAATATTAAATAAAATATATTGATAAATTCTGTGAAAAATTGCCGGTCGACAATGTGTTAACATCAACTTCACCAGTGCTCCTCCAGTATCGTCGCAAGCTAGCAAAACGAGATTTACGACTCTGCGATCCCCAGTACACGAATTGCGATAGTAAGTATTTTTTTGCCTGCTATTAATCAAATTTCATATGAAAGCTTATTGTTAGAAGAGCAAATAAATCTTATGTCAGATACGCAAACAAGACAGAGGATAATCTTGATATACAGTTCTTACTGTCAACCATAACCGACGATGTAGGCAGCAATATTCTCGTAAAGAGGGATTTTAACGCGAAGGATAATATCTACGAGGTTATGTTTATAAATCGCCGGATCAAAAATACGTACACCGACAATCCGCTTTTGGGAGGACTTGCAACAGACGGTACATTAAACTACATATATTTTCTATATTTTAAGTAACACAGACATCAGAACAAATCATGTTTTTTATTTATGTATTAGCATTCGTGTGGAAGATTCGTAAACAATAGAATGTTATTTGTAGAAGTTACAAATAGATCACGAATTTTATATACTTTATTTTTTCTGATCTTTCAAAACTACTTTAACACTAGAACTACCGGACCAGTCAAAATGACTGGTTCGTAATTTTTTCTTTCACAATCCCAGAAATTATAAAAGTATCTTCATTGGAAAGCTTCAAATGAATTCCTTCATTGAAGCGGACATTGTAATAAAAATGAGACAAGGTCTGAATAGATGCAATCTTCTCATTATTACCAGACAACATACGTCAGTCCGGTTATTCCTCGGTAGTTCTAGTGTTAATGCAAAATGATTTAATTGGATTATTTACATTTAACACTAAACCTACCACAGCGGGTCAAATGACCCCTTTCGGAATTTTTATTTTGCAATGATTAAAGTTATAAAATTGTCTTCGATAGATCTCTGCGTTTAATTATACTTTGCAATGAAACTCGCAAATAATCCAAATAAATTAAATCTTGGTATTTTTGTGAAATTATATACCCCAGTCACTTTTCATTCTTGGTACCTTTAGTGTTTAAAAAAGCAGCTATGTGATGTACGTGCATCAGTGAAGTTGAGCAAGCCACTTCGACGGTTAGTGACTGCACCGTCAGTTGTTCACAGCATTTGAAATGTATTAGGTAAATCGGAAAGTTCCGTCCGTTTTTTTACAAAAAGTATAGCTTTATTCATGAAAGAAAATGAAAAAGTACGTTAATCAAAATATTGTCCATCGTTAGCGATGACTTTTTCCCATCTTTCGGGCAGCAAGCGAATTCCACGTCGAAAGAATGATTCATCTTTGGAGGTTATCCAGGCGGAGATTCATTTTTCGAGATCTTCGTACGAATTAAATCGTTCTTCAGCAAGTGCGTGTGCCATTGACCGAAACAAGTGGTAGTCAGATGGGGCACAGTCTGGTGAATAAGCCGCATGTGGTAGCACTTCCCAGCGAAGTGCTTCTATCGTTTCCTTGACAATTTTTGAGACGCGAGGCCGAGCATTGTCATGCAGCAAAATCACCTTACGCTGTCTCGTTTCATATTGTGGTCGTTTTTCGTGCAATGCTCGACTCAAACGGATAATTTGTTGTCGGTAGAGATCTCCTGTGACTGTTTGACCAGTTTTTAGCAGTTCATAGTATACCACACCTCCCCGATCCCACCAAATGCAGAGTAAAGCCTTTTTTCCGTGGATATTCCGCTTTGGCGTCGATGTTGAGGGTTGGCCAGGATCGCAAATGGTTTTTCGACGTTTAGGATTGTCAAAATCAATCCATTTTTCATCCCCAGTGATGAGACGATGGAGAAACCCCTTTCTTTGTTGCCTAGCAAGCAAAATTTCGCAGATGATTTTCCGCCTTTCAATGTCTCTTGGCTTGAGTTCATATGGGATCCACTTTCCTTCCTTGTAGACCTTCCCTAAGGCTTTTAAACGGTTGGAAATGACAGATTGAGCACAATTTAACGCTTCTGCAATTTGTTTTTGCGTTTGACATGGATCTTCATCCACCAATGTCTGCAATTCTTCGTCTTCGAATACTCGTGGCCGTCCAGAACGCTCTTTGTCCTCCAAAGAAAAATCACCATTTTTAAAAGGTCGAAACCACTCTCTACATGTTTTATCGGAAACAGCATTATCGCCATAAACGTCTACAATCATTCGATGAGCTTCAGCTGCCGTTTTCTTCCAATTGAAACAAAAGACTAACACTTCGCGCGAATGACGCTTATTCGGCTGAAATTCCGACATCTTCAATGTAGAAAAAAACGAAGTTATTGATGCAAGCGTAAATTATTGTGTACTGAGTTTTATTAACAGATGTTCAAACTAAAAAGTTAGCCTTACTTTAGAGGTTATAGTTACCCACAGTTCGAGCTACGGCTACTCGACGCTAAATGGACAGAACTTTCCGATTGACCTAATAGTAGGACTTTTCAACACAAAATCTAAACAGTTAATGAAAAATTAACATTTCAGAATTTTCAAAATTCAAGATCAGTCGTGTTTATTACTCGGTAGTTCTAGTGTTAACAGTAGGTTTACGAGAGGCGTGCTAATATTCTTTATTTATATTATTGGGATTATGAAGATGCATCCGTGAGGAATCAGACATCAGGTTTATTCCTTTGGGTATAGATTACTAAAAGAAGGTTAGAAATTTAGTTACAGACATTTTTGTTATTTTTATAAAGTAAAGTAAAACAGTCTTGAATAGTTAAACCTCTTTGGGGTACAATGGCAGATAAAAAAAGTTAAAAAATGGAATATCCGTATATAAGAATAAATAACTTCAGCACTAGATGGTGTTTCAAATGTTGATAATATTTATTTAATCTAGAACATCGTCACCATACTGCACAACATCAAACCTTTTGTTTGTTCGTGTTTTCGCATGAAACGTTAACAATATATTTTGTTTGACACGTGCAGCAGACGAAAGTAAGTTTAAACTATTTTGTATTCTACAGTATTAACAACTACATGTTACATTACACATTTGTCAATATTTCCCTTCGTTACTATGAATACATTGTTAAGGGTGGAGTGTATATGCATAACGATGAGAATACAGCCTAATTTACAATCATTACGAAACTTCACCAGAGATTGAAAGCAAAATTACGGATCCGTCAGAACAATCGATGCAGCGAAACTTATGGACAGTGTTGCGATTCGAGATACTGATTGGACAATATTCTCTTATTATGTTTATCATCTGTCACATGTATCTGTAGAGAAATTTTAACAAATTAAAGTATTTATTGTTTTATATGTACAACATTTATTAACCAGTTAACTGTGGCAATCTCTTTCTAAAGCACGCACCTATGTATGCGGCGAAAATCAAAAGTTCTAGCCAGAGCATACGGAGATGCATGAATCCATATGAAATTATTTATACTTTTTATTTGTTCGTTTTATTTCGTCTTAACCTCTAAATATTCTAGACCTATTGAAATTTACGAATACATTTTAGTTTTCATTAAAATTATAATTTAAATAGCTAATGGTAACTAAATTTTTCGCATGACGAGTATACTCGTCATGACACAAAATGCTACCAATTCTCCATGACGAGTGTACTCGTCAAACACAGCTAACTGGTTAAAAAGTAAATTTATATTGATTGCAAAATAACAAAATAAGGTAAATAAACTAAAATTATATTAAATTAAATTAAAAATAAATAGTTCTGTTTGATGTAGATGGTGTTGGAGAAGTACCTTTTGAAAAAATCTTTAAAAATAACGAAGTCTCTCGCTTCCAGCTTTGCAGTTAATTTCTTCCGAGATTCTTCATGTTTGCGACTGCTTTTCTTCCATTTTTCATTACTGCGATTGAGATTGTAAGAAATTTCAATTCGTATAGATGTTGAGGTTTTTGTACATAATCATTTTTATTCTATTCTTAATAATATCTGTAATAATATCCTATTCTTGTACATAATAATACATGATTTGTTTAAAATATATTTATATATTTGAAGAAGACAATTGTCGCTTTTCTAAACGTCGAAAACTTTTCTTCGTAAAATGGCGATTATTGTCTTAAAAAAAAGAAATAAAAAATGTTCATTTCCGAATATTAATATGTGTATCAACAGAAAGCCTAAACTCTGCTCTAATACTAGCAATAAAATTTTTTGCGTTTTGTAGCGTGTATTCAACTATATGTATATATTGTAAACTTAACCTAAATAATACAAATAATTGACGCATTAGTTAAAACAAACAGATGCACCTTCGCCACTAGTTTCCATCATAAACATTTAGTTTTAGATATAAAATAACGAATATGAGATTTATTTCAATGATATCAATTGAAATTAATTTTATTTAAGAATTTATAATAACTGCCTTAAGAAATGGGATATACTTTGAGTTTCTAACGCTTGTACGTTTCTATCGGTAAAACAAATTTTCAAAGTAATACTAACAGAGAAATAGTAACCCTTTTAGTACCGAGCGAAAGTATCGCACCTATGCGAAGAATACCGCGCCGTCTTAACCCCTTGGCCTATCACTTATTTTATAATAACAGTGACTAAAGAAAAGACAAGTAAAGAAAAGACAAAATTGTAGTTACTATGTGCCTTGCTATTCTCCAATGACCGTACACGATCAACAATTAAATAAAATGTTATTTCCATTTAAAGAAAATTAAGTAAATATATGTCTAGAAGATTCAGTTCGAACTCTTGATCACGAGTCTGTCTCGTTGTTGTAGGTTAAGGGGTTAACGAATTTTCTAAAGTTTGGAAGAAAACTCATAAAAACCAAACTAAGAATGATATTTACACAATTCAAAAACTAGTATATTACGAAATAATGAAAGAATAAAGTAATGCCAATTGTATATCAATGTTTGTTGAAGATCATACGAATAACATCAATATAAAACATTATGGGAAACATAGAAATGAGTTTCTCTTCTACAAACAAAATTTGCATATACAAATAATCATCGTTTGATTACAGCTTTATGTAGACCACGTGGTATGAAGTACAAATAATTTTCGTAATTCGCATTGCTAAAATTTAGAGATTCGGTTCCTTGAGAATCTGGCCACGAAGTGGGGCAGGCAGAAATGCTGATAAGAGTTTATCTCCATTTCTCTTCATAAAGAGAACCTTATGTTCTAACAAGTTAAATCCAAAAACAATTTTTTTAATTCTTTCGCAGTGAAATTAAACCATTTAGAACGTTTTATAAATTTATTTTGAGACAGAGTTCGCTTGGCAATGCGAATAGTAAGGTGCCATCGGATACGCAATGATATATCGTCGTTGACACTTTTTGCAAGTGTTGCGCTACGACGACATATCGTCGTTCGGTACTAAAAGGGTTGATATTCTTATTGTATAGGCATTACTTCATATCTGAACTAAACATCTATTTTATACGAAATTAAATTGTGAATTTTGTCCACCTAATTATCATTTATCGAAACACTGTGCGATGTGGAGTTACACTCCGGGACAAAACGATAGCACACTTTATATTTTCCCATATTTTGTGTTAAAAGCTGATTAAGATACATATTTTCGTTTGCCGATAACTCAGAGCACGTATGTGTATACAATTTACGAAATATCGTCCACAACGTACACTTCGACAGGATTCTAATACAAAAGATTCGTTGTATTCCCTTAAAAGTTCTTTTTTTTTAAATAAAATTGTATTGTGGGATCAGGACCCCTCAGATTAAAGAAGCGGTTAGGAAATCAGGAAAAGAGCTCGTAGGAGGGCTCCGTGGGTCAGTGGGTAGTCGATCGGCTACTACCCGAGAGGTCCCGGGTTCGATTCCCGGTGCGGTCCCTCGTCTTTTTTCCTGAGATCCTACAGTATAGACTGGCGAAATTCAGTTCAATTTCATTTGTGTATGTTTATAGAGGTATTTTGCAAGAATGTATAAAATCAAAATATGGGTTGTAATATTAAATAAATAAAAATTACGTTAATTTTGAAGTGTGCTATCTTTTCGTCCCGGAGTGTATCTCCGAGCTGTGGTAGACTCCGAAAACTGGAAGGAGTCACGCTAATACTAGCAGAAGAACCAGACGATTCTACTCTCAGGCGACTAGAAAGCTACCCTGTTCTTTCCTCGCAGCGGGCGGTCGGCTTTCTTAGTCGTCCTCTTTCATGTATATAGAGAGGCGTCCAGATGCAAATCCTATCCTTTCCCGAGCTACAGGACGCTCGACAGAATTGCTTCATGCTCTCCCATTCTGTGAGCGGCCGTGGTTTTACCTCGTCTTCTCTCACAGGTAGTCTGGGTCCTACTGGGCGTTTGATACAATTGCTTCGTCCTTCACAAATATTTATATTAAGTCGTTGTTAATGCTATCAACGTCGCATGATGAGGGATTTAAAAGGTTCTCGACCCTGTGGCTTTCGTAGAAACTTCGCAAGATTTCGGTCGCATTGCTCCAGTGCGAGGATCGAGGCGCCCTAGCATTGCCTCGTTCTCCATCACGTTACAATGGGGATAAATATCCCTTTGCACTCGAAGCTGTGTTAACTAGAAAAATCAAAACATTTCTTCTGATCTAGGATATTTTCATTTTACATTCATTATTTCACCTTATGTATATGGATTGTTTTTACTGTTACTCATCCCTACAACCGTTCAATTTTTACCTACCTCTCAGATATAAAGACAACGATGTTAAAATTGTTTAAAATAATAGTATGTCAATTTTTCGTGGCACCTCAGAGTCATCACTCGAGTGCTAAGGGTTAATAAATCGAATAATAGAAAAAAAAAACAAAGAAATATTTTGGCTCTAAATTTTTTCAATCAAATCAATATTTACAAAAAAAATTCGGTATCTAAATATACATATATTTATAGAGGCCTTTATATATTAGACACTGTTTAACATATTATTTTTAAATCATTTTAAGATTATATGTAAATTAGTGAAAGAAACAAATTGTGTATTAAACGTGTAAGTAGCTGCTTATTATTCTACCATTCTTAGAATTTCTAGAGAAATGGCTCACGTTTTGGCGACTCTTATTAAGTGGTTTGTTTATAATTTAAGAGATAAGGTAACTAAATTCCTTAGAGTACAACGGACAGATGGAAAATTTGTTTTTTATTTGTATATTAACAAAAAAGGATGAAATACGTGATTGAAAAATTTCAGCTAAGTCGAATTCTGTTTTTAGCATTTGGCAAAGTTGCAAGCACTTTAGTTAGCTTGATCAGAAGTCAAGTGACACGCTGATACTGATGCGTGCCTTGGGATGCTCCACTAATAAAGCGGAGTATGCGCATACTCTGGTACACTGGTTACTAATTAGCGTATTTAAAATTAATCAGCTGAACAATTTAAAAAGAAAAGTTCGAAGCCATGTCCAAAGGGCAATTTTTCCCAAGGAATCCAAAGAATACAGATTTTACCGACTCTGAAAAACACGAAAAACTGAACGCATCTGTGAAGCCTATACTCGACATTATTGGATCGCCTATCTACAATCTGACCGAATATCTTACAACAATAATCAAACTCTTAACTGACAGCAGAAGTAACCACATTAACCCCTTGGGTACGGATTTATTTGAGAAAATATTTGCATGTGGAACGGAAATAATTTTTGGTTGCTTGGAGTAGTATGTAAAGGCAGTACATTTTAAGAATGTATTTATTTCTAAAATATTGGTGACATATGTAGTATTAAGATGTCTTCAACTAATTAGAATTGCAAAACAAAAATAAATTAATAACAACAAAATAAAACTAAATGAAATAAATTCAAAGTTTAATTTTTTGTTTGACGTCTTAGACACGTCATCCGCTCCTAGGGGAAAAAAGTGAATGACGTGTCTCAGACGTCAAATGTACCCAAGGGGTTAAAAAAGTCAACACATTTCGTTTAGGATATTCGAAACATCCAAACACACCTAGGAGACATTCTGACCAGTTTTAACATGAGTTCCTATTCACCGATGTTTTCATCAACTCATAAATAAATAAATATCCGAAAACTTGATACGTTTATCTCACCATTGCCTCGGTTTCACCTGTTGCGGTCTGTGTTGGATTTTTCAATCCGTCAGACTTTGGCCGTTTGCACGTTGTGGGTTGACTACCTTCTCGAAGGACCACCTTCCCTTTGTAGGAAAGACTACAGTCGGTGTGGAAAGTATTCGTACAGCGACCAATTTCAAATAAAACTGTGTGCGTAAACTTCAGTTATAAATTTTAAGCTAAAAGAATGATTAATAAATATTCTTGGGTACTTGTAGAAAAGATTTCGTGAGAACTAAATTTTATTTTCTTCAAGATTAACAGAAATACACATCCAGCATAGATAAACGTAAGAAATAGACGCACAGAAAGTATTCGTACGTCTCTCATTTCTTGCGCTTACTTGAGATATAAACATAATATGACCTTCTGAATGTGACGAATAACAACAAAGATATAATAGAAGCAAGTTTGAAATTTGTAATATACTACAACATGGGTCGCAAAAGGTGCGAAACGACAGAAGAAGAGCGAAAAATTATTATTGGATTACACAATCAATGTAAATCACTTAGTGGAATTTCTTCCACGGTGAATAGAGCAAGGTCTACTATTCAAAGTATAATTGACAGATTCGGACAACGAAAAACTGTTTCAAATAAGAGAAGAAGTGGCCGGCCGTGTAAGATAAACGAGTATCATTCGTAAAGTGAAACAGAATCCAAGTATAACTGCCGAACAAATTGCAACAGAACTTAAAAACGACAACGGCATAAGTGTGTCAGCTAGTACTGTGCGTGACTATTTAAGAAGTAACGAGTATCATGGTCGAGTAGCACGAAAAAAGCATTTTGTAAACGAAACTAACCGTAAGAAAAGATTAGAATTCGCTAAGCAACATATTAATACACCAATCGCACATTGGAATAATGTAATTTTACTGACGAAAGCAAATTCGACATGTTTGGCTCTAAAAATAAATTTACAGTTTGGAGGAAGAAAAATACACAATTCAGAAATGAAAATTTGCAACCGACGGTAAAACACGGCGGTGGATCTGTATTAGTTTGTGGTTGTATGAGTGCAAATGCAGTGGTACATTTTATTGACGGTATTATGAACCATATAGTTTATATTAATATTTTGAAAAAACATCTCTATGCTAGTGCAAATAAAATGGATCTTAAAGACAATTTTATATTCACCCACGACAATGATCCAAAGCACTCTGCGCATAATACAAGGCAATGGGTTACACAACACATCAACATACTTGCAACCGCTGCCTCAATCACCAGATATCAATCCCATTGAACATCTATGGGATTATCTTGAACAAAAAATACGTAATCACAATATTTCATCGAAAGAATGTTTAAAAATCGCTTTATTAGAGGAGTGGAACAAAATACCACCGGGTGTAACATCTAACTTAGTAAATTCCATGCCAAGAAGAGTCGAAGCTATTAGGTAAATTGGAAAGTTCCGTCCGTTTTTTTTACAAAAAGTAAAGCTTTATTCATGAAAGAAAATGAAAAAGTAGGTTAATCAAAATATTGTCCATCGTTAGCGATGACTTTTTCCCATCTTTCGGTCAGCAAGCGAATTCCGCGTCGAAAGAATGATTCATCTTTGGAGGTTATCCAGGCGGAGATCCATTTTTCGAGATCTTCGTACGAATTAAATCGTTCTTCAGCAAGTGCGTGTGCCATTGACCGAAACAAGTGGTAGTCAGATGGGGCACAGTCTGGCGAATAAGCCGTATGTGATAGCACTTCCAAGCGAAGTGCTTCTATCGTTTCCTTGACAATTTTTGAGACGTGAGGCCGAGCATTGTCATGCAGCAAAATCACCTTACGCTGTCTCGTTTCATATTGTGGTCGTTTTTCGTGCAATGCTCGACTCAAACGGATAATTTGTTGTTGGTAGAGATCTCTAGTTTTTAGCAGTTCATAGTATACCACGCCTTCCTCATCCCACCAAATGCAGAGTAAAGCCTTTCTTCCGTGGGTATTCCGCTTTGGCGTCGATGTTGAGGGTTGGCCAGGATCACAAATGGTTTTTCGACGTTTAGGATTGTCAAAATAAATCCATTTTTCATCCCCAGTGATGAGACGATGGAGAAACCCCTTTCTTTATTGCCTAGCAAGCAAATTTTCGCAGATGGTTTTCCGCCTTTCAATGTCTCTTGGCTTGAGTTCATATGGGACCCACTTTCCTTCCTTGTAGACCTTCCCTAAGACTTTTAAACGGTCGGAAATGACAGATTGAGCACAATTTAACGCTTCTGCAATTTGTTTTTGCGTTTGACATGGATCTTCATCCACCAATGTCTGCAATTCTTCGTCTTCGAATACTCGTGGCCGTCCAGAACGCTCTTTGTCCTCCAAAGAAAAATCACCATTTTTAAAACGTCGAAACCACTCTCTACATGTTTTATCGGAAACAGCATTATTGCCATAAACGTCTACAATCATTCGATGAGCTTCAGCTGCCGTTTTCTTCCAATTGAAACAAAAGACTAACACTTCGCGCAAATGACGCTTATTCGGCTCAAATTCCGACATCTTCAATGTAGAAAAAAACGAAGTTATTGGTGCAAGCGTAAATTGTTGTGTACTGAGTTTTATTAACGGATGTTCAAACTAAAAACTTAGCCTTACTTTAGAGGTTATAGTTACCCACAGCTCGAGCTACGGCTACTCGACGCTAGATGGACAGAACTTTCCGATTGACCTAATATTATAAAATCCAAAGGCAATCCTACAAATTATTAAAATATAAAAAATATATTGTATTTTTATAGTTTATTTTTCATTATTCATAACTGTACAAATACTTTCTGTGCGTCTATTTCTTACGTTTGTCTATACTGGATGTATATTTTTGTTAACCTTGAAGAAAATAAAATTTAGTTTTCACGAAACCTTTTCTACAAATACCCAAGAATATTTATTAATCATTCTTTTCGCTTAAAATTTATAACTGAAGTTTACGCACATAGTTTTATTTGAAATTGGTCGTTGTACGAATACTTTCCACACCTACTGTATGTATAACAATGTTAACGAGAGTAGAAGTACTGACTGAGGCTACCGGCATGTACAAAGTCTATGTTTTTTGTCTTGAGACAGCCCCTGAGAGCATCAAGTTTGCCCTGATAAAGGCTCGTCCCTACTCTTTCCGTTGAGCATCCCTTCTCTCAGAAGGAGCGGTTGGACCAACGAAAATCTATGAATATTAACTGGGCCCTATGATTCGCTGGGGGGCTGTACAAGTAAAGACGATCGGGGACAGATAGTGGGGATGCTTGGGGTACTTCCAGGGGTGACCAAATTTACCGACCCAGGAAGTGCACCAACATCTGCAAACAATTTATGCTAAGTGATGGAAAAACCCGATCGCCTCGAAAAGCGTAGTGCAAAGTCACTTGTACAGCCTTCGACGTTTTATGGCCTAAGGGTTGCCTTGAGTCGCAATAAGTGCAGCCCCTGTACCTTGTGTCGGCCGGCAAGGGTTGCCAGATGTAGCGGTGACAGGACCACACCGTAACCTTAAGAATTTAGAGTCGAAGGGCCAAGACCCACAGTAACAATAGCGACATTCTGCCATAAAACGTCGCCCAGCGCTTATCCTTCCATCACCTATTTTTTCTTCCGAAGCACATACTACTTAAAAAAGCCCTTGAACAACAAATATTATACAATTTCACTCAGATTTAATCAATTTTTCTATTTCAAGAATTAATTTCAATTGTCTATTTTCAAGATTTCAATCCTTGAAAACGTATGCTTATGCATGCAACAAAAAATTAATTCAAAATTTATTTTTGAATATCTTAACTATTTCTGTTTCAAGGATAATTTTTGAATATCGATATTTTTTTAATTTTAATTCAAATTTCTTAAGTTTAAATTCGTGCACAAACCTTTAATCCATTGGAAACGTTGGAATGAACATCATCGAATTTCAAACCAGTTTATAAAATCAATTTCCTATTAACAACAGTACTTATGAAACACAATTTATTGGCATGTTCAAATGATTGCTAGGCTTTTCTTTACCATTTACAAATATCTTGTCTTCATCTCATTTGTCTTGAGTCGTTCTAACAACATGATTACATTATTTTTCTCAGAATTTCTACAGACCAACGTGTTGCGCAAAACTGCAACCGTATCATCGATTTCATCGTTCCGATTTTGTTCTTGCACATCTGTTGCCGTCATGAAAATTCTGACAAAGAAAAAATTTTAAATCTCCCTCGAGCGAAAATGAAAAAAACTTTTTTAATATGATTTTCTATATTCGCGTTTTTACTAAAGTTTTTTCAATGTCTAATATATATATATATTAATCGTAATTGTACCTTTTGTGGTTTACTAGAATTTAAAAAATTTTAAATATAACGTATAATAACACATTCTTCTAAAATTCTTAATTTGAGATATTTTCGAAATGACTCGAAGAAAACGAAAATGTACATTTTGAATCTATAATTTTAATTTGTTGTCTCTGTTATATTTACGCAAGTCAAATGTATTTGTTAATTTGTAGTTTATATCAACTGAATGGGAATTCAATCATTACAATAATATTAGTATGTTGAGAAAAGACCGATAGCTTGGACAGATAACTGTAATCCAAAAAATTATAATTAATCAATTATAATGAGATATTTCTTCCAAAATATGAAAATAACAAAAGAACTTTCCGATTCACTGTGAATAATGATAAAACATGTGTTGAAAATAATTGTATAAACAGCAGGACAATAAACGGCTAGAGACTGTTTCTAACCACATTTTTGGCCACCCAAAAATAAGCGTGCAGTTCTGTACATATTTTTTTTGCACTTTCATTTAATTTTTTTTCCTACAACCATCATGATGAAAGTATGAACATGAAAAAAGATTTTTAAGTTGCTTTTACTTCTCGACTTCCTGGGTGTTAGCTATATCTCTTTCAAGTTCATTCCTACAGGAAAAAGGTGTGCAAATCACATTTATCTGGTTTTTCCGTAAACGATAAATGATAAGAAATGATAAAAAATAAAATAAGTATATTACACATATGTATACTAGACACGCTATTAGCACCTCAAATATAAAATAATGAGACATCGCGATAATAAAATATACCGTTTTCGAAATTTGAAGTTCGTAACAATCATTGGAGATAATCAATTAGGGAAATGTTTTCTAAACTTCGTCCAACGACTTAAATTAATAGAGGTAATTAACAAATGCCTAATGCAACGGGTTGACGTAACATTTCCTTGGTACTTAGAAACAGATTGCTAATATTTGTTTATTTATATTGACTCATCTCGTTGAATCAAGTATAGTGCCAAAAGAAAAATATATAATATATTTTGAAGGCCACTATTCTGAACAACTTATTCTTATACGTATTACCACCACTCGACTTTAGTTTATGGAACATATGTACATATATAGAAGCGAATTCTGCACTTTTCAATTAGCCCATAAAAAACGAGACGACGAGTGATTTTAATGACATAGAATACCTTCAACATCTGAATACTAAAAATGTTACAAGTATTTTTATGATTAATATATTTTATTGTAATTTTCATGAATTATTCAAGCCGCTTATTTTGAAAGTGACCTAAGTCCATTTATACTTAAATTGAGATATTTAAGTGTTTGTGTTTCAATAAAATTAAAAATATGCGTATACGATACCAATGTGTCATACTGCTTAAGATTATCTAAAAGAGTTAAATTTACAGTTCCTATTAAAATACTAGCAATTACTACACGTTCGCCGTGCCAAGCTAGTTTTGCTGAACTTTTCGTACAGGCCATCTAATATGTAACTAAAGATTTATATATTTTTACAAATTTATTTACTTTATTCTATACTACATTTTTTTATAATGTATCATTGTTTTGATCTGGGTTATATATGCTTCAGTTATAAATATACTATAAAATATATCTTTTTAGCACATTAAATAAATATGTCATCGTGTACCACCGGTGGTACACGTGGTACGGAATGTGATAAGTGAATAATATGTGTTTTCTCATCAAGAATGGAGTTAAGCCACTTTCAAAGTTAACAACCAGATTCGTTATAAAATTTGAAAGAGCCCAAATCGAATCGACATCATTTAAAATGCTTCAAATTCAAAAAACAGTACTCCATTTATTTTATATATCCCTACAGCACTTCAAGAACACAATTTATGCAATTCAAGACATTTCCTAACCACATAAATTACATAACACTTTACTGCTCATCCACATTTTGTATATCCTGGATGGATTTGAAAAAGGCATGGTCCTCTGGTAGTATACATAGTAAGTCTGTTGTGCGAACGTGTCACGTAGGCGATACCTTCTTCTCAGCGTACAAAGAATGTCACTGAGCACCTGGGTCGCGTAATAACTACCCGATTATAGTGGTTGCGATTTTCTTTATTTTCAACTTCGGAATGTTCGCGATTTCTGTGTTCGTCTTCTGTTCGTGTTCTTCGCGATTTCTGATTAGTCTGATGGTCATGTTCTTCGCGGTTTCGGAATTATCTTACAGTCCGCGACATTAGAATGGCACACCCCGTAAAATTTGTTAATTCTTATTTATTAAAGTATAAAAATATAATTTTGAATATGTAGACAGGTACACATAAGTGTTGAACACCAAATAGCGCTAAGTTTCTATATACAAGGAGGGTTCTTTTTGTTTCATCTGCAAAAATGTATATATCTTGATAAACCGGTGCGACAAAATAATAGCACATTATTGCAATTAATTAACATTTATGCATACATACGAAGGCAACTCAATATTTAATATTTCTAGATCCTCCAGAGTTTTTTATAACCGAAATTATTCGCTTTGGAATCGACTTGAATAATTTTTTAATCCTTTTCTGCTTCATTCGTTCCCATTCGAGTGCAATGCACTCTTTTCATTCGTTCACATTATTAAACTATTTTCCTTTAGCATAAACTGCTCTAGCAAGGTCTCCCCAACAGTTTTCAATAATATTCAAGTCAGGGGAACGAGCTGGCCATTGCAAGACTTGAATATTTTCCGTCTCGAAGAATGCTTTCACAACCTTTGCGGTGTGAACCGCTGCATTATCCTGCTGGAATATGTGTTTTTCCCCGGAAATTCTGGTTGCGTGTGTGGTTATTTGTTCACGGATTAACATTAGATATTTCACGCTGTTCATTTTTTCACTGATAAAATTAATATCCGTCTTTCCATGGTAGCCGATACCGGCCCACACCATGACTCCTCCGCCACCCATCTGGCGACGGATTAAAAACATTTTTTCTTTATGTAAGTCGTGGTAATAATATCTCCACCCGTCAGGTCCATCGAGATTAAACTTCTTTTCGTCGGTGAACATGACTTTTCTCCACTTCTTCTTCCAGTGAGCATGTTGCTCTGCGAACTGCAGCCTTGCCTTCTTATGCGCTTCGGTTAGAGGCAGTTTTTTTTTAAGCTTCCTTCGCTGCAAGTGCTTAGATCTTTGCAGGACACGTTGCACATTTCTAACGTTTGTTTGTATGCCTGCTGCTTCAGCAATCTGCCTGGTAGTCATTGGTGCATTCGATGCTGCCCTTAGAATAGCACGTTTCTCTCGTGCTGATAGTGCCGCAGGTCGTCCAGGACGTTTTGTATTACCGTATTTCTCGGGGTTTTTCAAATAATTCATGACAACCTTCCGGCTTCTATGAATTACTTTCGCAATCTGTGAAATAGAAACATTTTCTTTAGATAGTGTCATAATTGTTTTCATTTCACTATCTGTTAACTTCTTTCCACGACCCATTTTTTTAGAAGTTTTCCGCAATAATTCACCACACTATATATCAAATACTTAGCCACCTTCCTTTGCTCGTGTTCAACTGAGAAGTGAGAGTGTAGCATGTGTGCTACTATTTTGTCGGATTACGTTTCCATGAAATCTACCAAAACAACGATTCTAAGAATTTAGGGGCAGTGTTTACGTGTCAAAGTCGCTAAGATGGATATATAAGAAGTAACTCAAGAAGCATATGGATTGAACGCTCTCATTTCTATTCTATTTTTAAAATACTGCGAAATTTAGAAGGTGTGCTATTCTATTGTCGCGGACTGTATGTTCGTGTTCTTCGCGATTTCTGGTTAGTCTGATGGTCATGTTCTTCGCGGTATCGGAATTGTCTTATGTTTGTGTTCTTCGCGATTTCTGGTTAGTCTGATGGTCGTGTTCTTCGCGATTTCTGGTTAGTCAGATGGTCGTGTTCTTCGCAATTTCGGAATTATCTGATGAGTCTTGTTGCGTTCTGTCCGTCGTCACCTCGAATTTGTCGTGATTGGTTGAGGGTATGCCTGAAGGTGTATACCTGAAGGAGTGGGAAACGGTCAATGAGAGGTTATCGCGATTTATTGCAGCGTTGTCTGGTTTTCGTTTTTTCAAGTGCGGAGAGAGGAGAGAAGGAGGAGAATCTTCTTCGAGCGTTCCTCCACGGTGGAGGAGAACGCCTCTTCTTCAGGTTGCCGATGTTAATTAATTTTTTTTAAGAAAGGACGGCACTTCGAATTAGCGCGACTGTGTTCGAAAATCCGTGCACAATGACGCGGATGGTTTTATGGCCCAGTTGCCCTGCTCGTTGGTGAAGATCGTCGACGGTCGTGTCGAAGGGTTACCTTTCGTCCCGGTACTGATGAAGGCAACACGGTCATTTTGTGTACCACTCGAATGGGTATTGTAACGGTTTTCTAATTAACCCATCAAAGACATTGCAAACGAATGCCTACGAACAGGCTTTTCCTCGACCTGGACGGAACAATTCGTCTTATATGTTTATAATGTCATGTCAATACAACATTTTCGAACTTTCTTGGTCTACTCCGACGTGGTAATAAATCCAGAATTTTAAACTTTTACATTCTCATCGATTGATATCTTATAGAAAATTTTATATGGTTAATTTCTCAAAAAACGCATCCTTCATATTTTTAACCAAATTATTGTTTCTCCGTTAGTATTTCTTAACGTTCTAAAAATTGCGTTTTCTAGAAGCTTGGTTGAAATGAAATACTCTCGTTTCATTTCATTTAGAACGAATGTATGTTGTCATCATTTTTAATGACTTCGTAATATTCATTAGGGACAAACAATAAATTATGTTTTTCTCAACGCCATATTGTTTGCTATTCATAACGATTTAGATGAAACATCTGTTGTACTTGGTGTCGATTTATGATTTCACTCCTTTCTTAGAGTGAATTCTGCATGTATTTTGCGATTCTTTTTACCTTTTTCAGGTTTTTTAGGGGGTAAAATAATGAGGAAACTCAAGAATAGTAGATTGGTAATTTGGTAATAAACATCATATTGGTAATTTTTCTTACTTACTTGTTTGTGTTGATATATTATATTAAAATTATATATTTAATGAAATTATTATTATTTAAAAAAACTTATCTGGGTAAATCGCGCAATACTACATTAATAATATATAAAGCACTTATGTCATAAACTTTGACTGTATAATATACTCCATAACCGTTTGCAACTCTCAAAATGGGACTTAAGCCACTTTCAAAATAACAATCTTTATTATTCCATTAACCAGCTAATTTTCGTTTTACAAAATTTTAGTGACTTGAAATATATTATTTACAATTTATTTCAAAACGGAAAGGTAACTTAGAAATGTAAATATTAAAATAACTAGCTTGATTTAAAAAAAAAATGAACTTGGGTCACTTTCAAAATAAACAGCTCATATGTGGATAATATTAGAATTTTTGTCGTCATTAATAATACCGTTATCGGAGAAATTACTCGAAAAATACACACTTATCGTAAAATGAGAATACATGTTTCCCACCGGTAATGTGTTAACTGCAAAAGGTGTTTATGGCGAAAGAGGGTTTTCAGTCTTCTCCCTGCAGCTTTACCCTAAGAAATCTAACATAGGACTTATTATTATTATTATTATTTTAGGATCACAACTTCTGGATAAGGAACATATACAGTGACTCTTATTAATATTCGGACATTGTGCTATTCAAAAAATTTTTGCTAGTTTCGATCGTTTGCAATAGTAAATTTGGAGTTATTGTTTTATAATATAACAGAACGTTCATTGTAGTTTGTAATAACATAAATTTTATTTCATTGTCCAACTCCTTTAGATGAAGTACCCCCCACATCATAATACTTTCACACTGTGCTTTATTGTTGGATATAAATTTATTCGGTTAAGCTCTTGATTTCGTTTACGCCATACTAATTTTCGTCCATCAGTGTTAAACAGATTAAATTTACTTTGATTAGCGAAAATTACATTGTTCCACCAAGATTTTTCCTCATGAACATATTGTTTTGCAAAAACTAATCTTTTTCTGCGATTCGCCTCCTTTGTATACGGTTTCTTACGCGCTAGTCTACCATTATATCCATCTGTTTCAACATCCGACGTATTGTATCTGGATGAACTTTCTTTCCTATCTCTTGAAATAATTCAGCACTTAATGTTGGAGCACTTAAACCAGGGTTCACTTTTACTTTTCTCAAAATAATACGTTTCTCTCGGTCGCCAAGCTTCTGTGGTCGGCCTTTCCGAGGAATTGATTCAATTCGATTTTCTTCATTGTATCTCCGTATAATATCAACTACGGTACTTTTACTTAATTTTAGAAGATTACCGATTTCCCGATACATTTTCTCTTTTTCTCTGTAAAAAATTACATAATTGTCGTACATCAAATGAAGTATTTTTACTTTTTCGTCCCATACTTAGAATTTCTAACTGATCCTAACGGCTTTCGAATAGTAACTGATATCGTGAAGCGTGTTCTTCATCTTGCTCGACATTACGTGTATCTTTATTCGCAAGAAATGCGAGAATAAGTTATGTGTTCGAATATTTTTGCAACGATAAATTTCGACATAATTTTGGTCACTGTTTGGTATTAAGAAAATTGTGTGCAACAAACAAATAAAACTTTATGTTATTACAAACTACAATGAATGTTCTGTTATCTTATAAAACAATAACTCCAAATTTAGTATTGCAAACGATCGAAACTAGCAACAATTTCTTTAATAGCACAATGTCGGAATATTAATAAGAGTCACTATAGATATTAGGAAACATTTTAGGGCTCCGTGGGTCTATGCAATAATTGATTGGCTACGACTCCGAGGTCGTGGGTTAGAGTTCGGTTGTAGCAGTTTCCTTTGATTTTTCCAAAATCGTACATTTGGGGGCTTAGCCGGAATGGGAGGGACACCTACCGCTGTACGATTGTGCTGAAGACAACGTTAAAATGAGCGAGCGTTGCGAAAGTAGCCGCACGCGAGAGTAAGAGGCGCTTGCGTAGCAAGGAGCATTTCCGGTCACGAGTGCAAGACCGGGACGGTTTGATTGGAGAAGGCTATTGCGAGTAAATTGAAATAGTGAAGTATCATATGTACAACTAAATTATACAACCAATATGAGCTATCTGGACAACGTAGCAGCCAGCAGAGTATACTTTATCCGGGCCCAAGATAAAAGTGCTTTAACAAGAAAAAAAGAACAAACGTGCTATGTCTACCAGGTAAAATGTTATCGCTAGTATTCAAAATGGCTGCAAAAAGCAACGGTTCAAGTGTTTCTCTAAATGTTGTAGTTAATTTCTCGTCATATACTACTTCGGCTGACAAGGGAACATATTCAGATGCGAAAATCCGATTTTGATGAAACTTATGGGAGCTTGTAGCTTTATTGTTTAAACAAAACACTTTTCTTAACATTTTCTAGCGCGATTACATTTTCCATTGAAAACACACACAATTTAAAAAAAATTCAAGTTTTTTCGACCTCTGGTTTCCGAGATATCTCAAAAATACTCCAACTTTGAGTGCTGTTTTCTCCCCTTCAAAGTGGATGGTTGCCGATAAAAAGAACACGTGTCAAACATTTTTCAAACAACTATAAGCTCCCATAAGTTTCATCAAAATCGGATTTTCGCATCTGAATATGTTCCCGTGTGAGTAATAAAATATAATTCTAAGAGAGCATAAGATCTCTTTCAAGATGATATAAGAATATTTCTAATCGTAAATGTTGTTACAATGTAACAATTAACATTATCAGGTATTATACCGCACTTTAAGGAGTTAATTACTATGACTTTGGGCAAAGTTATAAAATGTACATAAATAATGTGCTCCGTGACGTACCGTTTGCTCGTGAAGTACACACGTGCGCAGCCGAACACAAGGGCAGGCGATAAATTGGAGGTTGTCAGAGTCTCTGCTGTCACGGAAAGGTTTTACAACCTATGCATTTCGGGGAAATAACTTTCCTTCAATGCTCTTGAAACGCGTCAGCTTTCTCTTGGCATTATTGTTTATGGGACTATTTCGGGATATTCACGAGGGCAGGCGGAAGCTCTCCGAACGTCGTCTTGTTCGCATTGGTTTTATGACGTGCTGTTTTCCAATTCCATATCCCATAACACTTTAGTTTCCTTCACGCGTAATTTCTATGCCATTTCAGTATTATTCTGTGCATTATTTGTTATTGATTATTGTTGTATGACCGACTCGTAGCCGACATAAACATCACGGTATGACTCATCCGAACATAACTTCCAAATCCTAGACCTTCTTACACGCCCTGTACCTTCTTATTCACCCTGTACCTGCTTATTCATCCTATCTCCCACTACCTTAACCATCTACTGACCATTGCACTCCAGATCACTCTCCTTCATCCATATAAAAACCCCACATATTTTTTTAGAACAAGTTCAAATTTCTGTAGTTCCTGCTAAGGTGTGGAGCTTGTTGTTACGTGTTAAATAAACCTCAAACCTCTTCAAAAGTGTTGTTATTAACCCTGCGACCCGGGATTCAACATTATTATTCCGTCCGGGTCAAGGAACAGCCTGTTCGACGGCGTTTGTTTGCAATGTCTTTGATAAGTTAATTAGAAAATCGTTACAATGCCCATTCGAGTGGTAGACAAAATGGCCGTGTTGCCCTGCAATCGGTACCGGGCCGAAAGGTGACCTTTTGACGCAGCCGACAACGGTCTCCACCGACGAGCAGGGCAATTGAGCTGTGGAGTTGGGTGAGGGATTGAAATAAATGCGAGATGCCTTGCGGAACACTGACTTTATTGTTCGAGAACCTACAGTCCTTGTGTCGCCCGCAGGACCATTCTCGTTGTGCTTTCGGTGTGCACTAGCCTACTACTCTTAACTAACTAAAAAAATTCATTCGCTCGCACATCCATCCTCGCGACATTCTTCCTCTCATTTTCACACGATCCTTTCGCTCTAAACTAAAACTAGACGCACGCACCCTTCTTGATATTCGAGCATCCACTCTAAACATTCGGCCAGTCATTCTAAACATTCTCACGAGACAGACACGCAGGATACAATCGGACCCATTCGCTCGGACGCACTCAAAACTTAGCTTAAACATATGGCGGGACTCGGCGCCAGTTTGTCGCGCCGAATCACGGCACAGGCCTATAAAACCATCCGCGTCATTGTGCGCGGATTTTCGGACAGCGTCGTGCTAATCAGAAGTGCCGCCCTTTCTTAAAAAAAATTAATTGACACCGGCAACCTGAAGGAGGGGCTTCCTTCTCCACCGTAGAGGAACGTTCGAAGAAGATCGTCCCACTTCAAATGAAACTTAACGATTGAGGTGCTGTGTGCATCGTGTCAGCCATCAGCCATCGTGTTACCATCAAGTTGTTAGACGGACGACACGAAGGGAAAGAGAAACGGACTTCGCAAAAAGCGATCAGAATTGTTTTGAATATACCAAGATATGACATAACATACCAGAATATACGAGAATATACTAGAATGTACCATGATGAACAAGAATATATAAAAATGCACCAGGATACACAGGAATTGACTAGATTGTACTAGAATACACAATAATGTACTGAATATACGTATACAAGAATATACTAGAATGTACCACGATGAACAAGAATATATTCGAATGCACTAGGATATACAGGAATTGACTAGAATGTTCTATAACAAGCCATAATACACCTGATAATACAAGTATATTGTAGAATTTACCTGAATATGCGAAAATAAAGCAAAATCTACCAACATATGACATAAGAAACCAGAATATACAAGAATAAAGTAAAACACACCATGATAAACTAGTATATATTAGAATGCATAAGGATATACAGGAATTGACTAGATTGTACTAGAATACACCATAATACACCTTATAATACAAGAATATAGTAGAATATACCAGAATATACGAAAATAAAGCAGAATATACCAACATATGACATAACATAAGAGAATATACAAGAATATACTAGAATGTACCACGATGAACAAGAATATATTCGAATGCACTAGGATATACAGGAATTGACTAGAATGTTCTATAACAAGCCATAATACACCTGATAATACAAGTATATTGTAGAATTTGCCTGAATATGCGAAAATAAAGCAAAATCTACCAACATATGACATAAGAAACCAGAATATACAAGAATAAAGTAAAACACACCATGATAAACTAGTATATATTAGAATGCATAAGGATATACAGGAATTGACTAGATTGTACTAGAATACACCATAATACACCTTATAATACAAGAATATAGTAGAATGTACCAAACTATACGAGAGTAAAGCAGGATGTACCAACATTTGACATGACATACCAGAATATACAAGATTATAGTGGAATGCACCAGGATATACAAGAATTGACTAGAATGTACTAGTATACACTATGTTATACTTCATATTACAAGACAGTACTAGAATATACCACAATACACTAGAATAAAGCTGAATAGACCAACATATGACATGAAATACCAGAATATACAAGATTATTCTGGAATGCACCAGGATATACAAGAATAGACTAGAATGTACTAGTATACACCATAATAGGCCTGATAATAGAAGAATATAGTAGAATATACCAGAATATACCAAAATAAAGCAAAATATATCGACATATGGCAAAACGTACCAGAATATACAAGACTATACTAGAATAAATCAAGATATACAACAATTCACTACAATGTAATAGAATACACCATAATACACCTTATAATATATGAATATAGTAGAATATACCAGACTATGCGAGAATAACTCAGAATATAACAACATATGACATAACATAAGAGAATATACAAGAATATACTAGAATGTACCACGATGAACAAGAATATATTCAAATGCACTAGGATATACAGGAATTGACTAGATTGTACTAGAATACAC
>CM052084.1:1820616-1832032 GCA_028453745.1 Agapostemon virescens
CATAATACACCTTATAATACAAGAATATAGTAGAATATACCAAACTATACGAGAGTATATCTGGTATATGACATGATATACCAGAATATACAAGATTATAGTGGAATGCACCAGGATATACAAGAATTGACTAGAATGTACTAGTATACACCATGTTATACTTCATATTACAAGATAGTACTAGAATAAAGCAGAATATACCAACATATGACATAATATGTCAGAATATACTAGAATGCACCAGCATATACAAGAATTGACTAGAGTGTACTAGAATGCACCATAATATACATGATAATACAAGATTATACTAGAGTATACCAGAATATACTAGATTAAAGCAGTATATACCTACATATGACATAACATACCAGAATATACAAGAATAAATTTGACTACCGAATCAACCACATCGAATCGTTTCGACTTGATCAACTATCGTGCGAGTTGATCAAGATTAGAATCTTCGACCATGGTTCGGTTCATAAGACAAATAGATTCGACTAACGTACGAGTCGAATTTAGTATCTCGCGAAATACACCATCATTTCGGAGTGTATCTTACGTTGTGTTAAAGATCTATCGTCGCGAGATCTTTCTAACATTTTGTACTCTGTAACACGGTCCGCCGAAAATATTGAATTAGCCGTCCAATATTAACCGAGTGCCACGTGTCTCTGCTGTTTTCCTATCCAAAAGTGCCAAGGAGCGCTTTTTTGCTTGTCTTATTCCCTCTCCAAAAGTTCCAAGCGGCGCGATAGGGCTTGTCTTATTTGTACATTTTAATGATATTTGCATCCAAATGTTCGACTGAAATTAAAATTCGTTCTTTTACCAGCTGTAAAATAAAGCTCGTAAAGTCGCGCATCGACGGAAACCGAACGTGTCGCAGTTATCGGCTTCGCAGCTTAAAGCGCAGGCACTGTTCGAGCAATACAGAAGAAGCGCAAAATCGCTCCTTGGCACTCAAACGGTTAATTTGACCGACGTCATTGGTGAAAATCGAATAAGAGTTGCGAATCGCTCGTCGCATACTCAGATATCGAGAATCGCCACCCGTTTTGCGCCTTACAAATGCAATCGCGCTAACAGAAATTTAAAACTCCTTTCGAATACGCGACCGCTAGGAACGGGACGTTACAATTATTATTGTGAGATCAGGATCCCCCATATCAAGAATATGTAGGGAAATTAGGAAGAAGCATGAAGGCTCCGTGGGTTATTGCGATAGTCGATCGGCTACGGCCAGAAAGTCCCAGTTAGATTCCTGGTCTGGCTTCCTCTTTTTTCGTAAGATCCTAAATTATTGTAACTGTTATTGTTCGTGTTTCACGTACCAAAGTTTATTCTGCAAGAAATCAATACGGATGTGTTAATTTTTTAAATGAATCATATCTTTATTTTACATGATCCGCTTTTCAATACAATTCAACGCAAACTCCACTCGCTTCCTCAATTGTCTTTCAATCTTATGCCCCGCAGACTCTCACTCATTTACATTGATCATAATCCATACACCGCATCTTTCCATTTTCACTCTCGATTACCGAAATACGTAGATTAGATCTCTAATTTACCGTATCCGTACCGAATAACGGATTTTCAATCTTACAATTGAACCGTTTATTGAACAAATCGATTAAGTCTATAAAAAAGGTGGAGAAATACGATGAAATAGTGTGCATTGGTTTTTACAATTCCCTATATAATATAAACTCAAATACATATTGTAGAATGTAAGAATAGCCAAAAAGTTACCGTCAGTAATGTTACAATTTTTATGTGACTGGTGAAACTAATCGATTTGGCAAGCGAAAAGGTAATAAATTTAAATTCAGTATTTAAATTTTTAAGTTTTCTATCGCAGAAAAAGTTAATTATTAGATATTTTTACTGCAGATTTTTCATAAAAATGAATATTAATGGTTCTGTTATAATATATTGTTATTTGCTTTCTTGAGCCAGACTTTTTGTTAACAAATTGTATTGAAGAACATTCAGATGATTCACTATTTTGCACATCCACATTATTATTAGTTTCACTCATCTCGATTATAAGGGTATAATTTTATTTTTTTAAAACCACTGACAAATTGTAATAATTGTTTATAATAATTCAACCTAAATATGATTTGGAAGTAATGTTGAAAAGGCTGAAAAAATATGTAGGCCGTTTAAGACTGGTAAAATACACAGTAGAAGTTAAAATATAGCAAATTAAACTTTATTTTTAATAATAATTAATTTGACTTCACAAGTACTTGATTCTGCGACAATTAGACTGTGACTGACTAATTTATTTTACATTAATTCTCATAAGACGGCACTAAAAAATTCACCGTTGTCATTCGGTGTTTGCTAGTCCATTTGAGTTGCATTATTGCAACGATTTACATTAGAGTACGGTGTTAATCAAAATGGCCTCTGAAATAAATTATTTATTATTCAATGGCCAAAAAACTTTTGTCGTTTAATGGTAAAAAAGTAGAGTTAATCGATTTGTGTAGTGAACGGCTCAGATATAGGTGGTCTGTCGTTTTATTAAAAAGTTAAGAACAAAAGTACAGAATTCAAAAATTACAGAAGAGTAAACGATATTTGAGTCCATGTAGTTTCACGTGAGTTATGTTTATTATCTGGAGTCATTAAATTAATACTAATTTTTGTTTCTGACTAATTAGTGTTACCGATCACTTAATATTAAATTGTTATTATTTATACTAACACAAAATTTATAGATAAAACTAATATTCCATTTCAAAATGGTCACTGTGCTTAGCAATACATGAATGTAAACAAGATTTTAAAGAGGTATTTGTTTAGTGTATGCAAATCGTTAGTACTTTGCTTCGTCTCATCAAATGAAACATTAATTCTTTGTAACAGTTCGTTACGCACACTTATCCGTGTGTTATAAACTTTCTCCGTTATAATCAAAATGGCCTCTGAAATAAATTATTTATTATTTAGTGGCCAAAGAACTTTTGTCGTTTAATGGTGTTAATATTAATTATTAGGGAAAGCTATTCTAAATATAAAAAGTTATGACTATACCAAGTGCTTTGACGCTTAAATTTAAGATTTTTCAAAAAGTGGAGTTAATCGATTTGTTCAGTGAACGACGCAATTATAAGTTATCGTTGACTCAGTGATTGAACGATCTCCTAAAAACGAAATTCTAAGAAAAAAAGAGAAACAGGAACGAGTACCTCTGACAGAGAATTGCTAGTTGAATCGTATAATGAATACAAGTCATACAAAGGAATTGCAAAATTATTGGGTAAAACTATTAGGTAAAAGAGAAATCAAAAACTGCCAGATTAATTTATAAAGGGATTTGTTCTTGGCGGCCTAGGAAACTGACGTAGCAGGGGGAGAATACAATTATCCAGGACATAAAAAACTATCCAATTATTTCTGCTCCAAAATTAGCTCGAGTGATCGTTGATATATTTAGAAAATATATTTATTCTAAACTTCGCAAAAGAATTCTTAATAAATATAGTTTTTATAGTTATGTACTCCGTATGAAGCTATTCCTAAGCAAAGTGAATAAACACAATAGATTAAATTTTGTTGAAATATACGTGAATAAAGACAACGTGTTTTGGAGATGTATTATATGCGTAGATGAGAGTAAATTTAACATGTGTATCTGATGTCTATTATAAAATTTGGAAAACAGTGAATAAAGAGATAAAATTTAAAATTCTACGTCTTATAGTAAAGCATGGAAGTCGTTGAATAATGATGTGTGGGTGTATAGGAAGTAGTGACGTTGGAAAACTTGCTCTTGTTGATCGGATTTTAAATAAATATCAATACTTATACCTATTAACACAATACGGTCAGGGCTGTTTGTGTGAAAGCTTTTGCGTGCTGCTGGCATATTTTAAGGTTTCCGATTCTATTCTATCTATTCCCGATTGTATCACTTTACAAAAATTGATATTACTTTTAAAATAGGACAATAAAATATAGAAAATATAATATAAATAAAAATATAAATAAAATATAGGACAATAATTCAAAAGCTCTTGCTGATAATATAAAACATTGCATTACATATAGTATAACTTATATTTTAGAAATATTTCCCAAAAATCCAAACCTCAATTTTAATAAATATGTGTGGGTAAAAGTTGAAAACGATTATCTAAATATTTGATAAACTCAAAATAAAGGTTAAAATATCATATCATACAAATTTGGAATATTGTTAATAAAGTAATATTGGAAATTTGTTTAGTAGTATGCAACGGTGACTACAAGGTGTAATAAATGCAAATAGAGCAACAATGTATTTAAATTTTGCATTTTTGTAAAAAATGTACCATTAGTCGAATATTTTTGTGGACTACATATCGTCGATGTTTCCAAGAAGTTTATTGCAACTACTATTAACATTTAAATTTTACATGTATAATCAGGACAAAATTCGTGACGTATGTACATGTTTAAAAGTGTCAAACTCGTAATTTGAATTCATTCGAATTCCTTTGTAGCCTTCCTATCGTTGAATATTCCAAGAAACATATTATAATTATTGTTAACATTAATGCATTGTCCTCAAATTTTACAAGTATAATCAAGATAATAATCTTAATATATGTGCATTTATAAAAGCCTCATACCCTTAATTTGAATCCATTCGAATTCCTTTGTAGCCTTTCTATGCTCGATGTCTCCAAGAAGTATTTTAAAATTACTTGAAAACACTTTTTTGGTTCATTGTATATGCTGAATATTATTTTGAAACTTTTAAAAATTATTGGAAGTTAAAAAATGAAAAATTAATGTTTGTATATGATGTTACAGGGTTATAGAAGTAATTGCTTAATCTGTTTCGTACGAAGAAGATATTTCTATTCGACTTTTCTTAAAGAATCTTTCGAGTTTGTTTCTGGTAGAAAACGGCTTAAATAAATCTCGAAGTCATCCTCTCTATCACATTACAACTTACAAAAAAAATGAGAAATGTGACCCAATGCATTTCCTCAAGAAGTACAGAGGTCGGCTTTAATATTCGGACATCATGATACTCGAGAAGTTCTTGCTGTATATCTCCACTATTAATGGACTAAAAGAATTCGTCGTTTTGTAATGATAAAAAACACTTATTTTAAATTAAGTTTTGTCAAGTAGTTTTGAACGACTACACTGAAGAATAGATTTGATTCTATCCTCAAGATTATGATGTCCGCCACAGGACTTAATCAATTGTAATAATTCTCGCGATTATAAATAACAAGTTGACATATATCAAACGATGTATTTTTACCTTTACGTGGTATTGTCACAATTAATACGTACGATACGAATGAAGTTCGAAACGAAACTAACTTCACCAGATACTGCTTACATCTTATGTTGACAAACATTGCCACCGAACACCATACGTGGCTTAACAGGACGATTATACTACGAAGCGTATGGAATGTCCGAATATTTTTGCGATGTCAAAATTGGGCATTATTATGTTTATTTTTAAACAGAATTTAATAAAAAGTGCCATTAATATGAACATTCACTACAGTTTTAACTTTTATCAAGATAATGATCCGAAACATAAATCACGTGTCGTTCACGAATATTTATTGTATAATTGTCCAAAAGTATTACAATCTCCTCCACAGTCACTGGATCTGAATCCAATCGAAAATTTATGGGATTATTTAGATCGTCGAATCAGAATATCACCGATAAGGTCGTAGGAAATACTAAAATTACAATTCAGCGAAAAATGGTCACGTAATCCGCTAGAGTATTTGATTAACGCGAAAAGTGTACAAGTTAAATAAATAAAAACTATGTGTGTAGCATTTAAAATAAGTGTCCTTTATCATTACGAAACAACGAATTCTTTAAGTGCATTAATACTGGAGATATACAGCAAGAACTTCTCGAGTATCATGGTGTCTGAATGATTAACCTCTTAAGCACGATGCGCCACTATAGTGGCTTCCGCGAATGTCGTCTTATATTACGATGCGCCATTATACATAGTGGCTTGAGCACACGCAATTCTATTATTACTTATTACAGTAAATTATTAATGTTAAAATATATGCATCATATCTTTTAGAAAAATTACAATTTATTTATGAAAAACTTCATTCCAAAATTATTAAAGTTAAAGTATAATTATAATTTAGTTATCAAAAACTTCATTCCAATGTTCTCTGCCGTATGGAGAAACTGCCCCGCACAAAATTCAACCGTGTCTAAGAGGTTAATACGAGTCACTGTACACTACCTAAATCCCCAAATTTCTTCGATTCATAATCGGATTGTAAACATCTCGAAAACTGTTAATTGTGTACCCCTATAATGGGGTATATTTGTAATCAGGAGAACGCCTTCTATAACTCTACAAAACCTCAACCAAATTGGTGACAACACAAGGCTTTGCAGTCTTCTTAGCCACAGTGTCTCTTCCACTGCTACGAACAGTGTCAATAGCAGCCTCAGTAGTCAAGGCTGCTGCCGACACTTGTCTTTTTACGCACCGACAAATTCCGCCTTTTCGAACAACTTAAATAAATAATCTGATGTACTATTTTTGTCGTTACTATCATTATCTCCCCAATCCGAGTCAATGTAACTAATCACAAGATCACCGAAGTCACCTTTGATATATGTTAATTTAATATCAGTGGTTTCTTTTAGACAACTAAGTACTCTTATCAAGCACTGCCACAATTTTTTGTTATTTTTGTTCAGATATCTGATTAAAGTATTCATAGCTGTGCTTAAATCAGGCATTGTACATAGTGTTACTTACATCAAACATTCGATAAGACTTCGGTAAGAAGCATCGTCATAATATAACAGTACATTCATCGTAGTTTGTGATAACATAAATTTTATTTGTTTGTTGCTCATACTTTTCTTAATACCAAACAGTGAACTAAATTATGTCGAAACATATCGTCGCAAAAAATATTCGGACGCTTGACAAACTATAACATTTAAACATGAAAATTATTAACATAAGCAATAATTAATACTTCGTTGGATAGCTTCTAGCTTTAATTACGTGGTGCAACCGCTTAGGCATATTGTCTATAACTTTCTGTAAGTAACTTAGCGGTATACGTCTCCATTCTTCAATTAATCGTTTTTTTAATTCTTCCTTCGATCTTATCGGTGTTGTTCGGATTTTCCTGTCCAAAAGTCCCATACATTTTCAATGGGATTCAAGTCTGGTGACTGTGGTGGCAGATGTAACACTTTTGGACAATTATATAAAAGGTATTCTTGAACTACTCTGGCTTTATATTTAGGATCATTATCTTGATAATATTTAAATGCGTCTTCTATATCCATTGTGATCGCACTTTACTTAAGATTTTGTTTTAAAATATTTAGATACTTAAATTTATCTAAATTTCTTCTATAAAAACCAGTTCTCCGATTCCTTTAGATGAAATACACCTCCACACCATAATACTTTCACCACCGTGCTTTATTGTTGGATTTAAATTTATTCGGTTAAGCTCTTGATTTCGTTTACGCCATACTAATTTTCGTCCATCATTGTTAAACAGATTAAATCTACTTTCATCAGCGAAAATTACATTATTCCAACAAGCTTTTTCCTCATGAACATATTGTTTTGCAAAAGCTAATCTTTTTCTGCGATTTGCCTCGTTTATATACGGTTTCTTACGCGATACTCTACCATTATATCCATCTGTTTTCAACACCCGACGTATTGTATCTGGATGAACTTCCTTTCCTATCTCTTGAAATAATTCAGCACTTAATGTTGGAGCACTCAAACCAGGATTCACTTTTACTTTTCTCAAAATAATACGTTTCTCTTGGTCGCCAAGCTTCTGTGGTCGGCCTTTCTGAAGAATTCACTCAATTCGATTTTCTTCATTATATCTCCGTACAATATCAGCGACAGTGCTTTTACTTAATTTTAGAAAATTACCAATTTCCCGATACGTTTTTTCTGTTTCTCTGTAAAAAATTACTAATTGTCGTACGTCAATTGAAGTATTTTTACTTTTTCGTCCCATACTTAAAATTTCTAACTGATCCTAACGGCTTTCGAACAGTAACTGATATCATGAAGCGTGTTCTTCATCTGGCTCAACATTATGTTTGTAAACAAACGGCAAAGGTGTGTCGTTATTCGCAAGAAATGTGAGAATAAGTTATATGTTCGAATATTTTTGCGACGATAAATTTCGACATAATTTAGTTCAGTTTGTTATTAAGAAAAGTAGTGCAACAAACAGATAAAATTTATGTTATTACAAACTACAATGAATGTTCTGTTATATTATAAAACAATAACTCCAAATTTACTATTGCAAACGATCGAAACTATCAACAATTTTTTTAATATTACAATGTCCGAACATTAATAAGTGTCACTATATGTAAACGTGGTAGTGGTGATCATTTGACAGATGTCTTTCACACATAATTGTCAGAGATGATGTGTGATGGTTAAATAAAAAAACCAATAAAATTAAAAATAGTATGCTTTTTATTTAAAAAAAAAAACTGTCTATAGTCTAATTTGGGTAACCCTGTGCTATTAAATGGAAGATTTTTAATACTTTAATGGTAAGTTTCTACTATGCCACATTTCGTGCAATGCTTTTAATTGCTTCAAAGCCTTTGTCGAGGTTAAATAAATGAAATACCGTAAGAGTAAGGACAATTTTTTCGCAAAAACTTTATTCCAGACAAGCTCCGACAACTAAAGTCCGACTCTTTCAGTGTTATCGTCCTTACCATACGTTCCATTGTAGAATTCATGGAACTGTTAAGTGATAAGTAATGTCTTTTTCTACACAATAATCTCTCATTTCATTTGTACTTCCTGCCACTATCGCAATACAAGTTTACTAATTTTAAACTAAAATGAGCTTGGCTCTTTGCGAAATAATCTTTCTCTGATTTTTGTCCGAGTTTCGTTGCGTTCTGTCCATTGTCCCCTCGATTTTGTCATAATTGTTTAAAGCTAGTTTTAGATGGAGGAATATAAACTGTCCAGGAAAGTTCCGTGCCTTCTATTTTCGATTGTCAATAACATGATTGGTTCTCCGTTCGTCGCTTCGGTGGATCTGTCAATCGTGGTGTCTATCTATCGGGGTAGAAATTGTTGGAACACATTGGTCGTAAAGTAATCAGTTGGTCGAAGCCAATTTTTATATTTATATCGCATCTTTCGCAAGATGTAACACTTAATTTTCTGAAGGCAAATAACATGAAATATGGCAATAACCTTCGGTGTAGCCGTCACAACAATTTGTATCTAAAATCATTTTTCTGTTCTTTAATTCTAAAAATTTCGATTTTTGTATATGGCCTAAACACGAATGTCATAATTCATAATTATCTTTTATCATTTTAATGACGTGGACAATGATCAGTATTTACTGTAAGTTCTATGCTAGTTGAATTGTTTGAAGGCTTTCCTGGCGACTTACGCCCGAAAGTCATAACAAGGAGACCTCTATTACAAAAGCTACTGTGATATTTGTTTTACTATAATTGTCTGTAATGAATTGTTACTGTAATGAATTAAAATAGGCGTATCTATTTAAAAGGATCACGTTGACTTTAACTCTCAGAAGCCATTGCAGTTGAAGGGATAGTGTAAAAGATAGAATTGTCTTATTTTTTTATAAACAAATTCAAATGTACATTTCCGATTCTAAACGTATTAATCTAGGATGGTACGTGGTACATATGAGCCGTTCATTGCACAAATCGATTAACTCCATACAACTAAAAGTATATAAAAATAAATATATAAAGTATATAAAAAATAATATACAAAAAGTATATAAATAATATGTATATAAATACATACATAAACAAAAAGTTATCGTCAGCAATGTTACAATTTTTACGTGATTGGTGGGACTAATCGATTTGACAAGTGAAAAAAGTAATGAATTTAAATTCAGTGTTTAAATTTTTTTATTTTTTATCACAGAAAAAGTTAATGTTAGATATTTTTATTACCGATTTTTCATAAAAATGAATATTAATGGTTCAGTTATTATATTTGTTATTTGTTTTCTTGAGCTAGGCTTTTTGTTGACAAATCGAATTGAAGAACAGTCAGATGATTTACTATTTTGCACATCCACATTATCGTTAGTTTTACTCATCTCGATTATAACGGTATAATTTAATTTTTTTTAAACCACTGAGTAATTGAAATAATTATTTATAGTAATTCAACCAAAATACGATCTGGAAGAGATGTTGAAAAGGCTGAAAAAATTTATAGTCCGTGTAAGACTGGTAAAGTGCACAGTAGAAGTTAAACTATATCAAATTAAGCTTTATTCTTAATAATAATTAATTTGACTTCGCAAGTACTTGATTCTGTGAGAACTAGACTGTGAATAACTAATTTATTTTACTTTAATTCTGATAAGACGACACTAAAAAATTCATCCTTATCGTTCAGCGGTTGCTAGTGCATTTGAGTTGCATTATCGCAACGATTTACGTTAGAGTACGGAGTTAATCAAAATGACCTGTGAAATAAATTGTTTATTATTCAGTAGCCAAAAATTGTTGTCGTTTAATGGTGTTAATCTTAATTATTAGGGAAAGTTATTAAAAATATAAAAAGTTACGACTATACCAAGTGCTTTGACACATAAAGGCTATGGCCAGGTTTGGAGGTGATTTTCGCCCCCATGGTATTTTGATTGAGCTTGGAATATGCGATAGCCTACCCAAAAAGATCCCCGTCTGCCAAGTTCCAGCTCCATATTTCATCTGTAAGGGTAGTTACTATGCCACATGTTAAGTATTATTTTCAGAATTTTCCGTTGCAAAACTCTAGTTGTAAACAACGAAAAACACGAAAAAATGCAAATTTCATATAGCAATCTTAAGTTGAACACCGCAGATTTAATGTAGCAAAGAGATGTAATTATAAGTATTGTGCTCAATTTTTTTCAAATTTCTGAGAGTGGTGGGGCATAGTTAAAAAAAATAAAAACCACTTTTTTCAGCGTTTTTTTCAAGTTATACTCATTTTTTCTGAATCTAAATAATATATTATGTAATATTGAATGTTCCTGCGTTCAGAAAAAATGTTCCAGATTTTTAAAGTTGCGTAATGCAAAAAATTAAAATAATGTAATGTATGATATATTTCAATGTTTCGAAATTGATTTCAACGACTCTGGTTGGTGCAGCAGCTATGATCATTAACTGCGGAACCGCTGGTTACTTTTTGGACCAGTTGTTGAATAATTGTAGCTAACGGTGACTAATTGTAGCTAAACTTTTTAATTGATCTTAGTAGCAGCGTTTTACAAACATAATAATGACAATTGTCTACTACTTACTACGAAACTACTTGATAAAACAAAAACTTGTTTCACAATTACAACTGTGACTAATTGTAGCTAAATTTTTA
>CM052084.1:1832432-1893505 GCA_028453745.1 Agapostemon virescens
AATTTAGATGCTTCGGATTTAGACGCCAAACCGTTGAATTGAAACTTTCATTGCAATTCTGTGTGTGTCCACCTAGACACCTGGTTAATAAATCCTCCTTTGAAAGTTCTTCATATATCGATTTTAAATGTTTAAGCACATCTGGGTGAAGTGGACTAGGATGATTAAAATTATCTAATTCACCTTTCGCTTCAGCTTTGCGCCACTTGTACCTGACGCTTACCTGTTCGGCTAGCTGTATCTCCGAAAATACATAAAATTTTGCTCCGTAACTTTATACACGTATTCTAGACACATACTGGAATCAATTTCAAACAAAAAAAAAATCGAAAATTTTCATCTTATAAAGCGTATTCCCCCCTTAAGAATGGTAAATACTTTGTTCTGAGAATATGAATGAAGTAATATAATATTCTCTTCCCTTGAATTGAACAAAAATTTTATGTAAATTATCTTAAGTATACCCTCGAAGGCTATTCAAATTAAATGATTTACTTTTTTTTTCATTTTTATCACGTTGCATAAAATTACATAAAGCATTCGTGAAAGATTTAGAAAATGTAAAAGAATTATCACCAGAGTAGGATAAAGTAGTATCTGAAATACGAAATACTTCTATTTATATTAAAGATTATTTATATTATCTATAATTCTAATATAAATCAACATCTTTTCAACAATGATTTTTTAACATCACAATAATTTTTAGAGTAGTTATGTTCACGTATTTGTTGTGTTTTCGTTTCATAAGACGTCCTTCCGAAGTTCTTTCCCTACATCTACACCTATTTTACATTTTATCTTCGTTTCTATATATTTAATAACATTTCATATCGTACTATGGCTTTTTTTATATTTATTTTACAATTTCACAATATAATTACCTTTTCCCCAATTTGAATTCTACACTTGTTTCTCTACCTTCATTCAGCATTTTGTTAGCAGAAAATTTAACACATTTTAAATTCATCATCAAATATTTCCTTTATTTTTAATATTTTTACTAAAAATAATGACTCGAATTCAGTACATTTAAAAATGTAAATTATTTTCTAATGCCAAGATACATTGACTGTACGTTTATATCGTTCATGAACACATCGCAGTTGGAATCTTCAGCGTATATTAGAATGGTTACACTCAACTCAGCCATAAGTTATGCAAGTTTTCAAGATATCGAATGAGAGCAAAGAGACACATTCAACTTTATTAGAAATACCATTTACCACTATTATTTAAAAGTTCCTTTTTAATGTCTATTAAAAATTCAACAAAAATTATATATTATATATTATTAATTTAATAATATATAATTAATATTATATTATATATTAATAATAATATTAAAAATAGATTTAATCGAGAACTGAATTAATTTGTTTAGAATGTGAAGCTTTATAAATCGTGTAAATTAGTAATATGAGGTTGGAAAGATTTTTAACATTATTACAGACTGTGTATCACAAACATCATTTATTGAAGTTGTTTCCTTTAATGAAAAATTGATTAACATTGCTGTATTATCCTTGCACAAATTTTTATTATTTTAAATTAAATTTAGTACTATTTATGTTTGTGATTGCCAAAATTGTATTTCTTGAATACCCTCCAAATGATGGTAAATGGTTTTTATTAAATATTAAAATATGTCATTTTTTCATTGGACTGATATACGTTTGCCAAAAAAACGATACTACATCTCCCTAGATATTCACATTTGTTAACTGGTACGTCACTGGCAATTTTAACGTTATTTCCAATTTTCTAAATCATCCAGAATTTCCAGCTGAGTATACCAAGAGCCTAAGTTCAGATGATGATCTATGATTCGTGATCCTCTTTGATCATATCTGCAGCCTTCTCAGCAATCATAATAACTGGTGCATTTATATTTCCAGAGACAATATCCGGCATAATCGATGCATCGATCACTCGCAATCCTTTAATCCCATGAACTCTAAGCCTGTGGTCCACGACAGCCATCTTGTCGGACGCTGGGCCCATCTTGCAAGTCCCACACGGATGATAAATCGTCATTGTAAAGAATCTTGCGAAGCATTTCCAGTAATCGATTGATGGATAATCAAAAGAGGAGCATTCTGGAAGTCGATTCGGATTCACTGTAGCATTTAGGCTTTTCAAAGAAGGGGTCTGGCTAAGCTTATATATGAAATCCGCTCCGTTTGCCTGTAATGATTCAGAAATTTTTTTTGTGAAATACGGTATTAATGAATTGAAACCATTCAATCAAAAAACTGGAAAAATTGCATTAACAAATTTTTACAGTTTAGCTCTACTTAAATTTCTTCTGCTTCTTCTTCTCCGTATTCTTATTACGATTCTTGTTAACGATATATTGTAAACCACGGTCATGACACAATCATTCACTTGTATTCCATATCGATGTCATTTATTTTATTGAACGCCTCTACAAAAAAAGTTCCTTCTCCTAAAATCCTGTACATTCCCATTGATTTCACCCTTGCCAAACACTGTTTCCTTGCTAACTTCTCTCTCTAACGCATCATATTCCAACTTTTCTCTAGCCACGTCAACTTCAAACTGTCACCTTACTATACTAGCCCTTATAATTCCTATATCCCCACTACACAAGATAGAATATGTATATATTTACAATTCCCTTGTTTTCTATGAAATCTGATATATAGGGTGTTTCACTCGATTTCGTCTTCTTGATCGTGTCGCTATTATCACTCGTAGCGAAAGATGTGTTGGGGGAAGATTGAATGGTATTAAGTGGTGCATATTTTGACGTTATTAGTTTTTTGGCGAGTAGACGCGTGAAAGTTGTATGAACGTTAACATTGTTTTGTCAGATAGCATGATGGATTTATTAACATATCAATTATTGCAGCTCGACTTTACTATAAAAAAGTGTATTCTAAGCACTCCTCCTACTGTTTCAATTAAAAAATATTTTCCCCAATCATTTTTCAACATTCCATTCATTTAGATTTAGTATTTATTTTCACGTACTCTTTAATTTTTCGTTTTATAAGACGTTCTTCTGAAGTTCTTTCTACTACATCCACATCTTTTTAAATATTTTTTCTCTGTTTTTATACTTTTTAATAACATTTCACATCCTACTATGGCCTTTCTTATACTTCGACTAATTTATTAGTATAATTATTCTCTCTCAAATTATAAATTGCATTATTTGTGACTTCTACACTTGTTTCTCTATCTTCATTCAGCATTGCTATAAATTCTCGAGTACTACATTGTAGTTTATTATTGAACAAGGCACGGTAGTATATTATAGGCATTATAATACTTTTCTTAGATAAAATTAAACAAATTAATATTGTCCCCATACATGATATTATCATTCGGAGCTCGTAATATTTGATTCGAGTGCATGAATATAAACCGTGCCAATACTTTCGTAAGCTCGAAAAAGCACACATTTTTTATGATTGTTATCTCTATTTATGAACAATAAATAGTAATATATTTTTGTATTTTGTATTAACTGACAGTGTAAGGTATATATTGTAAATGAAGGAGATTTAAAAAACGTCTTGCAAACCCTTGAAGCAATGCTTTCTTTTATAAATCTATATGTAGGTTAATAATTTTTTTGACTTACTACAACTTTTTGTAATATTATTATGAATAGAATATATATACGAACTGCGCGTATAGATAAAGAAATGTGAAATCGTAGATTTATTTCGGTAAAGGCAATATGATTGTTCAGGATGTGGCTATGTATGCCCCAACATCGTAAAGCAGCGGGGAATATAATTCATCATTGAAAGAATTGTTGCAAATGTGGAAATGATACGGTTAGCCTAGTTTTTAATTATTATTTCTACACTTCTTCGGTTATAGTAGTCTGTGAAATTGATTACCAAAAGTTGCAAATTGGAACTTTGTATCGAAATATGACACTTTTCTTTAAAATGTTCCATCTTTTCATTTCACCATTTCACATATTCATATAATGTTCATATTCATTTTGTCTGAGAGCAGAATCGCCCGGTTCTCTGTGTACGTTTCGAAGGGAACGATTGAAATTCGCCAGCAACCGAACGTACATGGGAATACGAGAATTTCCAAGTTATTATCGCGCCTCCGGAGTCAAAGTACGATAGAAATAAACCAACGCCCGATGGTGAAGATTTCATACGCTCAACCTGTATAACCTATTAATAAAATATACTCTGTGTTCTTAGGAATTCTTACTCCTGTGACTCGAAACCTACGACCTCAATCCTGCTTCGCAACGTCTACTTGCAAACTTTACAAATAAAATTGCATTACGTCTGGAATTACCATTTATACTTACAATCAAGACTATCGCGCAATCATAGAAATAAAAGATATATTTTCTCACGTATGTATGTTATAAACAGTTTAGAAAACAATTCGAATATCTATTGTTTAATATATTCAGAGAATTAACTGAATTTGTAAGTAACAAACAATACAATAAATGAAGATTACTTACCAAAACATCAAGGTCATGTGGATCTTTAAAGTAATTGGGGACGATGATCGGATGCTCGTCTACCTTATTCGAACGCAACTTAATGTAGCCCCTGCTCCGAGGCCTCAATAAAAGTGGCTGGTAAGTATATGCATATCTGTTGACGATATTCTTCAATATAGCTGCGGAGATATTATCCTTCGGATTGATAATCTGCTTTACGACACTAGGGGACCCGATCTGTGCACTTCCCATAAACAACTGTATATCAGGATAATCCTCTGTTTTGTTTGCATACCTGAATCATAGTTTATTTGCTGTATTAATGACAAAATTTACCCTTGTCTCCTCAGCAACATATTTTATTCTTTTGATTGTAGAACTTGACCGAGGGAGAGTCAGGATTCTTTTTAACAGCGTTTATAGTAAATGATATACAGTGAAACATTAAAGTATACGGACGCTCTCAAATGTAAAGTTTGACGCGCAAAAAATGTGCAGCCCATTAAGAATTGCTAAATATTTTTATTCCTGTAGTAACATACAACCATCACGGTTATACATGTTAAATTGGTAGTGTTTTTGACAACGTAAATAATACTTATGAAAGATTTGTCCCCGACATTGGCTAAACGGACACCACAAAAGTGTTCGAACGACAAAAGTTATAAACAAAATAATCTTTGAATTCGACAAATTGTAAACATTAGTTTCTTCGGTTGATGTTACACGCTTCCCCTGTTCAGTACAGCAAGTGTTAACAAGAGTGTAAATTTGTGTTAATAATGTGTACAAAAAAGTCCGGAACGGATATGAGTGATGAAAACTGATAATGAAGTGGTACAATGAAGGCAAAAGCTATGGCAAAATAGTAAAGTTATTAGTAAGAAATAAATCTACTATTCGCTACATGGTAAAAAAATTCGTAGCAACTGGAGTTATTCAAGATGAAGTCTGTTCTGGTCGACCCAAGATATTAACGAAAAGGAAAGGGAATGTAATTGTGCGTGAAATAAAAAAAGACACAACAATTTCAGCCCCAAAACTTGCTGAACTAGTCGCTGATAACTCTGGGAAACAAGTTCATCCCGAACTTTGTCGAATAATCTTCCGTGAAAACAATTTTCATGGTTGTATTCCTCGAAAGAAACCATTTATTAGTAAAATCTACAAGCAGAAGAGATTAAATTTCGCTAAAAAGTATGTGAGCAAGGACAAGGATTTTTGGAAACGTATTATTTTTTTTTGGACAAAAGCAAATTTAACAGAGAGATGGACTTTAAAAATGTACATCCAACCACGAAATATGGAAGTGGGGCTGTATAGTGGTCGGCGGTGTTGGAAACCTTGTCATTATTGATGGAACATTAGATAAATATAAGTATATGCAAATATTAAAAGATAATTTAAAGCAAAGTGCGGAAAAATTAGGGCTAGTTAGTATTTTCATTTTCAGCACAACAATGATCCTAAATATACCGCACATATTGTTAAACAATAGATCATTTATAATGTACCTTAAATTTTAGAAACACCTCCACAAAGTCCGGATATCAACCCCATTGATCATGTATGGGCAAAAATTGGCAGACAACTTAGTAAATATAATATTAATTCCAAGGTGTCGTCACAGGAGACCGTCATGTGCCGTATCGCGAGACGGGATCCTTTGATCGGCCGACACTGGCGATCGTCTTTCAATTCTGGCGATCGTCTTTTCGACGTTCGGGCCGTTCCGTCGCCGAACGTCGCGCCGTCCGCCCTTTGTCTCGTTAGTTATTCGAGAGACGCGATAGCCAACGCATCGCATAACGAGGCTCCACCGATGTAATATTCTTTATTAATAAACGCTTGTTCTATTTACCGTTATCAACCACGGCTTATTCCAACCACTACGCGCATCCAAATTATTAACCCATTTACAATTCAAGGAAGGGTTAAAAACAAAAATTTTAGATGTTTGGAATAATATAAGGAAAGAAATTACTGAAAATTTTGTTGACAGCATGCATGTTGACACGTAAACACTGCCCCTAAATTCTTAGAATCGTCGTTTTGGTAGATTTCACGGAAATGTAATCCGATAAAATAATAGCATACATGCTACACTCTCACTTCTCAGCTGAACACGAGCAAAAGAAGGTGGCTAAGTATTTGATATATAGTGTGGTGAATTATTGCGGAAAACTTCTAAAAAAATGGGTCGTGGAAAGAAGTTAACAGATAGTGAAATGAAAACAATTATGACACTATCTAAAGAAAATGTTTCTATTTCAAAGATTGCGAAAGTAATTCATAGAAGCCGGAAGGTTGTCATGAATTATTTGAAAAACCCCGAGAAATACGGTAATACAAAACGTCCTGGACAACCTGCGGCACTATCAGCACGAGAGAAACGTGCTATTCTAAGGGCAGCATCGAATGCACCAATGACTACCAGGCAGATTGCTGAAACAGCAGGCGTACAAACAAACGTCAGAAATGTGCAACGTGTCCTGCAAAAATCGAAGCACCTGCAGCGAAGGAAGCTTAAAAAAACCCGCCTCTAACCGAAGCGCATAAGAAGGCAAGGCTGCAGTTCGCAGAGCAACATGCTCACTGAAAGAAGAAGTGGAGAAAAGTCATATTCACCGACGAAAAGAAGTTTAATCTCGACGGACCTGACGGGTGGAGTTATTATTACCACGACTTACGTAAAGAAAAAATGTTTTTGATCCGTCGCCAGATGGGTGGCGGAGGAGTCATGGTGTGGGCCGGTATCGGCTACCATGGAAAGACGGATATTAATTTTATCAGTGGAAAAATGAACAGCGTGAAATATCTAATGTTAATCCGTGAACAAATAACCACACACGCAACCAGAATTTCAGGGGAAAAACACATATTCCAGCAGGATAATGCAGCGGTTCACACCGCAAAGGTTGTGAAAGCATTCTTCGAGACGGAAAATATTCAAGTCTTGCAATGACCAGCTCGTTCCCCTGACTTGAATATTATAGAAAACTGTTGGGGAGACCTTGCTAGAGCAGTTTATGCTAAAGGGAAGCAGTTTAGTAACGTAAACGAATTAAAAAAGTGCATTGCACTCGAAAGGGAACGAATGAAGCAGAAAAGGATTAAAAAATTATTCAAGTCGATTCCAAAGCGAATAATTTCGGTTATAAAATACTCTGGAGGATCTACAAAATACTGAATATTGAGTTCCCTTCGTATGTATGCATAAATGTTAATTAATTGCAATAATGTGCTATTATTTTGTCGCACCGGTTTATCAAGATATATACATTTTTGCATATGAAACAAAAAGGACCACCCTTGTATATAGAAACTTAGCGCTACTTGGGGTTCAACACTTACGTGTACCTGTCTACATGTTCAAAATTATATTTTTATACTTTAATAAATTTGAATTAACAAATTTTACGGGGTGTGCTATTCTATTGTCGCGGACTGTATATAACCGTGCTACTTGTATGTTATTACACGAATAAATATATTTTGTAATTGTTAATGTGATTCGCATTTTTTACGCATAAAACTCTTCATTTGAGAGCGTTCAAATACTTTTGTGCTTCACTGTACGTATACAGTGTTCTTTTCGACATTCTATTGCTACTGTTCAAATACGTCTGACTGCTCCGCAAATCGGCGCAACCTCGTTCTCCCAAATTGTGCATCTTGTTCTAGTTTCTAATTTTGTTGTAATTGTTGGAGACGATGATGATAATAGTGGAAGAGCCGCCCAGGTTATTTCCTTCGGGGTGAGGTTAATGTTTTGCAGATAAGTCCGAAGATACTTGCTTTGAGTCATCGTTGGTTTTCCCCGACTCTGACCTTTTGCACTTTTCCAGTTTGCGAAAATGTATCCTCGGCGACTCTTTTTATATACAGTGATTAACTTTAATATTCGGGCACTATACAATTTTTACTTTGTCGCATTGTAATTTTGTTCACGATGAATGAACAAAAAAATTAATTCTAAATTACATTCCTACATAATGTCTAGTTAATAAAAGTATAAATTTTATTTATATAATTACTAGCGTTTATTAAATATTTTATTTTAAACAAAACAATGTCTGATTTTAACGTTACAATAATATTCGGACACTTTTAAAAACTGATAGTTTTTGTACTAATTTTTACAAACAAAACGTAATTCAATATAGTGTAGGATATCCTTCTTAACGAATAACCTCTTTTAATAGTTCAGGCATATTGCAAATTATTTTTTTCAAATATTCTGTACTAATATTATTAAATTCCTCTTTCAGTCGTTCTTTTAACATTTCTTTAAATGTTATTGCAATTGTTCTAATTCGTCGGTCTAGTTCATCCCATAAATTCTCTATAGGATTCAGATCTGGGGACTGAGGTGGCGGTTGTAATAATTTTGGACAATCATACAGCAAATATTCCTGTACGATACGTGCCTTTTGCTTGGTGTCAGGTGTACATTTTTGTCTATTAAGTTATCAATCAAAATTAATTCACCCATTCCAAATGTTAAGATACATCCCCATACAAGTACATTTTCACCTCCGTGCTTTATAGTCGGCTTCGTAATTTTAATTTTAAATTCTTCATTTTTCTTTCGTCACACCATTCTTCACCCATCCGATCCAAAAATGTTGAATTTACTATCATCACTAAAAATAACGTCATTCCACCACGTCTTTTCTTTTAAAACAAATTCTCTCGCAAAGATTAATCTTTTCTTTCTATAAGTTTCATTCACATACGGTTTTTTTCCGAACAACTCGTCCATTATAACCACATTCTTTTAATGCTCTGCGTATTGTTTGGGGGTGTATTTTCTTTCCAGTCTCTTCTAATAATTCGGCAGCTAATTTTGGTGCACTTAATGTAGGATCGTTCTTTATTTTTCTTAAAATTTTTCTTTTATCTCGCGTGTCCAAAATTTTTGTTGACCTCTTTGTGGAATAGATTGTATTTGGTCTTGGTACTTAAATTTTTAATAATATCTCACGCTGTACTTTTACTAATTTTAAGCATTGCAGCAATTTTCCTTTACGATTCACCTTTTGCATTGTAAAAACTGACAAGTTGGCGTACGTTGTATGAAGTGTTTCTCTTACGTCCGATTACTACCAGTGAACTTAGTGAATATCTAAATACAACTGATTTTCTGAGGCTCAAGACAGTTTACAAGGATTGTAATGTTTGTAAACATATATCACAATCGCATTAAATATCGCACTAGCTCACGCAAATTGTTACATTCCGAGGTGTCCGAATATTATTGTCACGTTAAAACTAGACATTGTTTCGTTTAAAATAGAATACTTAGTAAACGTTAGTAATTATATAAATAAAAATTATGCTTTTATTAACTAGACCCTATACAGTAATGTAATTTAGAATTAATTTTTTTTTCTTCATCGTGAACAAAATTACAATGCGGCAAAGTGAAAATTGTAGAGTGTCCGAATATTAAAGTGATTCGGTGGTCGTTCGCTACCGGCTCGCTTGCCATCAGCTTTGGCCATTGACGGACCGTGATGGTTCGTCCTTTTGCCGTTTCCCCCAAACAAATGCCTACGTGATTCTAGTAATATCAATTCAACAATATTGTGCATGCATGGATGGAAAGTGTGCCTTCGAGTGTGACTAATTAAATTTACACCAGATGTAATATTAACACGAGAACTATGTAACGTTATATCTTTATTTAATCTTTTCCGTTATTAACCTTTTTTTATCATAGTTAGGATAGAATTAAAACAGACACGTCGTCTGAACCTTACATATATTTAAAACTTGAGCGGTTACGTACAAAAAGACTGACATCTATTAGCTGGAAGTTGTAAGAAAAATAAATACTCGCTCACTCATTTGTTTCTTTAATACTTCAGAATTTAAATTAAATTGTAGAAGCATAATTTTGATAGTGGTGGTGGAAAGAAAAAGTAGGTGCAGCTTTGAAGAGAAAATTTACATAAATCATGGGTGGTGTTTGGAACTGGTGAAAATTTTGAAGAAGCAAAAATATATAAACTATTATAAGAAACTATGGGACTGCAGGGATGCGTGGTTAGTGTGTGTATTGGTATTCTGCTTCGTTTCTATAATAGGCACTAAGGTCACTCGACACTGGCTGTCAATACGATCCGTCCTTTATCAAAATGTACCTTACCTAGTCTGTATAGGGTAGCCGAACACTCGGATTCAGTGTTATAAATTCTCTAAAATTTATTGAGTTGAAATGTCGTTATAAATATCGTGCGGAAAGAAACGAAATGCTCGATACGGAATTCGATCCTGATCAAAAGTAGTCGGATACCTAAGCGTTAGCGCTAATTTGGATTATTGCTTATGGCTCAAACAAAAATATCTTCTTTATCGGTTCGTGTCATTCTCAACAATTACAATTATTACGAAATCATTTTTGCACACCATGTAGTACATCGATGCTTCTAATTGCTGTAAAAAATTCAAGTCGTTTGGTTCAAAAGGTTTAAAAAAGTTATTTAGATTTAAACAGTGTACGCATATCATCGTTAGTCATTATATACTTGAATTTAATGCATGTTCTAAATTTCTATAATTCTGAATCAACTTTTTAATTAAATACATTGCTTTTCTGAACAAAGAAGTGTTCGATATTATATAATATAACTTCGGGGAAGTAAAGAAACATCGAAAAACACGATTCTCTTATTTTATTAACCCCTTGTCATACCACTTTCTTTGTAACTAATGTTATTATAACATCTTCATCGCGTAAAATGTTACAGAAGAAAAAAGACAATTTTTTATCTTTTATTCTGCTATATCTACTTCAATGCTTAAATATTGATTACAAATTAAGAACATATGGTTTCGTCTAATAAGAATGGCATAATATTTATATTTGTTAGACTTTGTTTAAAATCTGCAACACAAGTCTGACTTGTCGTAATATGGCAAGGGGTTAACTACGAGGCCCTTTACAAAACAAATCTTGAAATAATAAGAACATTGCTTTTGACAGTAGCTCATTACCATGTAAACCAGATATTTCTAATATTTCTATGAGAAAAGTGCATGTTTCGGATTTTTAAGTATTTACAATTTATTTAAAGACCTGATCTAAAACATCCGAATAAATACTCGTCGTTAATCATAATAAGACACAACTATCAGACGACTATAATCAATCATCAGTTATCAATTATAATATAATCAATATTATATCAAATTAGCTATTTGAAGGTTTTAAAACTTATTAAAAATGTACATTGTCGTTAAAAATTCAAATAAAGTCTACAGATGTGTGGACTATCAAGTTAAATGTTCATGGCTTTTTTCGTAATTTTATGTTAAGTGAAACGGAAGAAATACAGGACAGTAAATTACACGGTGTTCATCATAAAACTACCCCTGCGATAAGGGTATCGACTTCAAATTTGCCGCGCAGTATTTTCCTTCACTGCCTTACCGAAAGGTTTAGAGAGAAATCAAATTGGTTTGAGGCCACGTTTGATCGTCTTGTGCAGTTACATTCTGTATCAAAATATATGCACGTTATTGCAAACAAAGTACTTACTTGGTATTAATAAATGCCGTACCCTCGCTAGCACCCGTTAAGTATAGCATTCCTCTATGATTATGAGCGAAATTCGCCACAGCATCCCCAGTATCGGATAACGGTAAACTGGCAGTAAAAGGAGCATTGCTCGTATAATTCGCTGGAGGATCTATCAAGTAATACATAGAACTAATCGCCACGTGATCCTGTAGATTTTCACCCACGCCGGGCGCATCGTGCACAGTAGCCACCCCTATATCGTTTAATTCATCTTTTGGACCGACACCAGATAGCATCAACAATTGTGGCGATTGTATAGCACCAGCGGATAAAATGACCTCCCGTTTTGCTTTGACCTTGCGGAAAATCGAGTCGTATCGAAATTGGACACCATATGCCCTCTTCGAATTCCAGTCTATAAAATTCATTCGCAGTCACATTTTCTCTTTTAAAATAATTTTTACTTTTAACCGTGAAAGTTACACGAATTCTTTGTATCTGAAACAATTCTGTTGATTTTTTCAAATATTGGGTGGGAACGAAAATTCGTAACGTTTTTAAATTATAACTCAAAGATACACTCAAAATTGCTGAATATAATCAGTAACATAGTTTCCAGTGTGTTCTGTAACAATTTCCTATTTGTGAGGTAGCCTACAAATTCCAGTTGGTTTTTTGCAATTTGAAAAAGAATGGTTTTTCCATTAACAAAATTCTGCAAGTCTCAAAGTATAAGTTAGCCAGAATATGCCAAATCGAATGAATATGAAGGATGTGATAGGATATATTCAGACAAACTGCAATTATTTTTTGCTGTCTTAGTAATGAGATCTGAGGTTTGCATTTTCCAAATGCTTTCTCTCGATTGCAAACTTTGTGCGATGCGATTGGAAACAGCATATGTCAGATGTAGTTAATCGATTGTGCAGTTTTAATTTATAATGAAACGTGTTTAATGGCGACTGAAAAGGTGGAGTCACAGGAACGATTATATATTGCACGTTTCGTTCTGAGTCTGCAAAAAGGACACATCGGTAGGGTATTTAGCAGGCCCTGTTCTAGACGCTGGGATACCGGAAGGCAGTTATGGACAATGTAAATAGGAATTATTTATTCATCTAAATCCATCTATTCATCTGTTGGTTAGCGTAGGAAGTAGAACCGCCACTATGATTTTGCTGCATACGACATAGGGCTGCTTTCTTCATTCTGTCGGTACAGTCCCATGTGATAAAGCGTCTAAAATTGTGCAATGCGCGTCCTTTGGTTCGATGCGGCTGGCTACTTGAGACTCTAGCACGGTATCGCTGCCAGATGCAAGAAATTTCACCTGGTCGGTGTAAATTTTGAGCACCTTGTCTGCGTTTTGAACATTCTCTTTTTTCCTTCAGGTAGACCTGTGTTTCTGCAGTGCCGGCAACTACGTGGATCCATTTTTAGCAAGTCGTTTTAATTCAATCCACCCTCACATTTTTAGGAGTAAGGAAGAAAATGCGAAAGGGAAATAGAAAGATTGTGTAATTAGCGTTGATGATTCGCGGTCCTCTGGTTAGATGTTGTCTAGACTTTTGGCATATTCCTTCTAAATACGGTTTTTAGATCTCGCAATCCGACATTGTTAGAGACTTTTTCTGATTTGAAAATGTATTAGAATTTGCAATTTATTTCTTCCGATTGAAGAAGAGATTGTCTTCCGACTTAGAAAGGAAACAGTTGGCGCACAGAGTTCAAGTACATTCAAGGTCCTAAAGATCGTTGAATCGACAATGGATAATAAACATCACCATTTGAAAAACGTCACTTTGTTCGGATAGAGATCGTTTTCAACGATAGTTGAGTTCGCTTTCCCCACAATCTTTTTCGTACAACGTTATTATGATGTACCCACTTTCTCTCCCTTATTATTACTCGTCCTACAAATGGAACGTCTTCATTTCGTTTCTGCAGTGAATCCCATTAAAAACTTCGGTCCATTCAATTCTTTCCGTTCAAGTCGTGCAACAGCCACAGATCGTAATGATTTAGGAGTATAGCGACTGTATAGTATCGTATACAATAAGAGTATTTTAACGGTAAAGTAACAAATGGTAACAGACAATGAATGGCAAGAAAGAATTTTTCCTTCTGAACGCACACTCAACAAATTCTTCCTATCATATAAAAAGATTCCTACCAAACTAATAACGTTATTCTCACTCACAGAATTCGTTTATAAAAAAGAAAGGGTAACGTAAAACAAAAATGGTTCTGGTAAAATTCTCTACTCGCCATAAGAATTCCCGCATTTTTGGAAAACTCTTTTGTTGTGCTGTGGCAACATAACGGTATCTAAAGCTTTTGTTCAGTTTCTAAATTTTATTGTGGCACGAGTGTGGCACCTTTTACATACTTTTTCAATCTAATTTAGTATTTTAAGTTTTTGGGTGGTGAAATCTTGTAAATTCTTCAGATCCCGACCCGAGCCACGGGTACCCGCAAACCTTTAATTGTAACCTAACTAATTAGAATATGTACATCTATTTTTGTGAACTCCTCTGTACTTTTGTCGCATTATAACGGTATATCTAGTGTTTTACAACATTCTACTTATTAACAACAATTAAAGAAATATTGAACCCAGTAATTTTTCTGGACCTTCTTCAGTTTCCTTTGAAAATTAGGAACTTGATAAAAATTCTATCTGCTCCACACGATAGGTAGAGCAGATCTTACTTCAAAACATTTCTAGAAAATTCTGTTTACAATTCTCAAAATAAAATGAGTTTACATGTTATGATGTGTCACCATTGATTATCAATGTCAACGAATACTTCTTGTTGGTAAAGCGACATTATACGTCTGCACTATCGCTAAGTTATATACGTTAGTGTTACTATAGACATTTTTGTTAAAAAAAATCATTAAAAGTTCTAACAGTAAATATTGTAATAAAGTGGAATAATTACTATTGTTTATTGTATGATTTTGTAATATTTTAATGGTTTTGGAATTACAGAAGACTACTTTGTCATGGAATAAAATTAGATTATGCCTGAGACCTTCAATTTCTACACTAAATTAAAGAATCAACAAGAAAATAACGTATTACGTACGTTTTATACTCCTTAAAAATGGTTTTAACGTGTTTAAATACATATAATTTTTCAATATACATAGCGTTGTATTTTGGGGTGTCTACAGAATTGTCCCATGTACAAAATATTCGTAAAACATTCATGATGAATGCAATAGAAAACGTTAGAATTGAAAATTTGGCTTCTCCACAAAAAAATGATGATTAAGAGATCGAATTAAAATAACATTCTTAGATTTAGTAAATGTAACGTCAAAGTTTCATGTTCATATACAGTTTAACAAAGGATCTTCAACTAGCATTTTAATACTAGTTGATAATTAATTTTTTTAACAAGTGAAATTAATATTGTCAGTGATAAATATTAGAATTATACGTTTTTAAGGTAGATTCGATGCAATGCATGGAATATAACGTGTTACAGTGACAATGATAATAAAATCAATATACAAGATTATAAACGTAAAGATCAAGGTGGACGGTGTTCAACAGAATTGAAAATAATTTCCAGTAAACCGGAATCAGAAAATTAGTACTTTCAAAGTTATTTAAAGAATTCTAAAGTTACTTGTCTTCGCTTACCTATCAGTATCTTCTCCACAGTGGAATCCACGCTCACATGCAGATTTTTCCTTTTCGAAGCAGAGCGGAGGAAAGCTTTTGCAGTACTGCATCTCAAGCCGTCTCTCAAAGTAGCGGGTGCATAAGTAAATCCCGTTTGCGTGGCTGCATTGACATCCACGATATTGTATCCTACCTGTGTACCTGCCTTTATCAGATAATCGGTTATGGGTGTCCGGTATTTGAAATGCTCGACGGTTAAGTGTCCACCGATATGATGATAAGGTGAATTTTTATACTCTTCGATCCTCATGTCTTCTGACTTCTTGAAGTAAGGTAACACACTCTCGAAATTCCAACCTGGGTTTCCCAGCTTTTCCCAGTTGTCGTAGTCTTTCTTGTTGCCACGAATGTATAGCATTGCGTTTATCACACTACTCCCTCCGAGAGCCTACAATATTTGTAAAAATTGCAAAGTTATTGTAACATTAGAAATTATAGTAAATGTCCGATTACACAAATGTTACAATTTTCCATTTTTCCTTAGTTCTAGTTATTGCTGTTATCAATATTGCTATTATTATTGTTAATGTTATACCGTATGCCAGCGTCATTCCGCGAGCATCGCTTGTTATTTTCTACCAACACCGTTCCATCGCCTACTTATTAAACATTCCTAACTCTTCCACAAACCTATGATTACAACCTGGATTCATCCCCAATTCTGTCTTATCCTTAACCTTTTTTCTAGACGCGCCACACTTGAACCTTTAACTGACTATGTCATTCCCAAAACTCCAATCTCACCCTACTAGCCCTTTCAATTCCAAAACCGCTACTATCTAATTAACAACTTCTTTGTAACTCATTGTTCTCTCGACAGTACTGACTATAGTAAGTTGAAAATAGTTAACACGTTCCATGGCAGACCGTTTTTCAAAGACTTTCCATTCAGGCCGAGTGGGGCGTATGCGACCCACACTTTTGCTATTAACCCTTTGCACTCCGTTGTCCCCTCTGTGAGGATATCACAAGTCTAGTATAGCACTCGGTTGTCCCCCCTCAGGGAACATAAAAGTGTATGTATGATTGCTGAGAATGAACTTGTCCCACTGCAACTTTTTGAGAATTGTTAAGGAACGTGGGTTTTCCTGGCGTGTTTTATGCAAATGGCATAAGAAAGCAAATCAAAATATCGTACAATTACCAAGATATATGAACAAACATTAGTCGTTTTTAAGAGATTGAGAAGCGCATTCATGACGGTCCGGGCACTTGTCTATTCCACTTTAAAAGAACGATAAGGATGATTTTGAGAAGAAAGTTTAACATGCCGGTATACCTCGCACCGCGTGGTGACATTTGGGACTACAAATAAACAAATCTAAAACCAGAGGAAATGATTTTCAAAGCTAAACTCATTTCGGGTTGAAACGTTAAGCGTTACAGATAGATTCCTGCACTAATAAGTCAGAAAATTGGAAAACTGATATTCCCTCGGTAACTATTATTTTGTGATTTCGTAATTTACAATTAGAAATAAATATTTATCCATTTTTTATTACAACAATAGCAAAACCACCAAAGTCAAGTGAGCCTCATAATATAACTATATATGTAAGTATGAGTTCCGGACAGACGTTTATGCATAAACGTATAAACATACAAAATTGAAAAACATAAATATTAATCGGGAAGAAAATAGAACCGTATTATTTGTTCTGACAGGAAAGCACCAGGTGGAAGATGTCAAACAACTTATTATTATAAAACTTGCACAAATCAGCCTGCAATGCATATTGGGAATCGCTTTAATATTTGTCATACTGTAGAAAAGTATATCAAATAAATATTGTTTTTTTTACAGATATATGTTCCTCAATGTCTACAAATTCATACAAATCAAACGGCATTGCAATACCGTACTTGATTCCAAAATTATTCTACATTATATAACAGTTTCTAGCTGCACATTTTGGCGTCAAAATGGTATTGAGTAGCTGTAGACAACGACCGAAAAGATGCGAAGTGCAAAGGGTTAATTAAGTAATAAAATCTCTGCTCTTTCAATAAAAGGCTGTCGAAAATGAATGATCACTATGCTGTGTGGTGCGTGAAATTTTCACGTTACGAGAAGTGCAATATGCATGATATTAACATGTCTATATTTGTCTCTACAATAAATTAAAAAATTCTTCACTTTTCAATTAGAACTGCAAACATTCTGAACGGAATGTGTTAATGGTTAGCATAAGTCAGAATCGGTATATGAATAATATAAGTAGTTAACAGTCAGTACGAGTATAAGGAAAGTGTAAGGGTATAAGTCAGAATCAGTACAAGAACAATACAAACAATTAACAGCCAGTATAAGTATAAGAATAGGATAAAAGTACAAATAAATAAGAGTGAGAATCATAAATAAATTAGTATCGTCAGTATAGTAAAAGTAATAAAATAATACGGATTCTTACCAGTGAACTATTCTCGTCACCCGGGTTCTCCGAAAATATTTATAAAAAATAAAGGAATTTAATAAAATGAGTCTTCTATGGTTGAGACGAGAACCTTCACATTTTTCAAAAACTCTCCTGTTGTGTGTCGATGCGACTTAATAACACGGTATCCTATTTATAATTCCGAGCATATATCTTGAAAAGTACATGTTATGGAAAAATGTTTTAGATAGAAGACTTATTAATATCTATGCATGTTGACTGTTGCGACAGCAACATCCAAGGTTGTCCGTGCCTAACTCTGTGTTCGCCAATTTGTAACTCATAAATAAAAAGGCAGGCAGAAAGTACGAAATACGACCTGCGCCGCACGCGGACAGTTTTACCCTGACGAACGGACACCACGTGCGACGCACTTGAAGACACGAAGAAAACCAGACAACCCTGCAATAAATCACGATAATCCCTCATTAACCATTTCCCACTCCTTCAGATATACTGCCTCAGGCACACGCCTTCAAGCACACTCCTTCCATCATTTCAACAACGAATTAAAAAGCGCTACATTCCTCCACCAAAAACTACCCTCAACCAATCACGACAAAACCGAGGTGACGACGGACAGAACGCAACAAGACTCATCAGACTACACAGAAAATGCGAACTGGAATACACAGAAAACGCGAACATTACGAAATGAAAATAAGGAAAACCGCAACCACTACAATCGTGTAATTATTACGCGACCCAAGGTGCTCACTGACAATTCTAGCACGCTGAGAAGAAGTGACACCTTCGCATACAACATTCACAGTTTCTACTAATTTTACTCCTGAAGTCATTCAGAGAATTCCATTATGGTTGGTAGATTTTGTGTTCTGCAATGCGTCGCTTCAACGATCTTATCAGCGAATTTAAAAATAGTTAACCAACTTTTGTTTTAAACGGGTCATCGAGTGGGATATTCTATTGGGTTAATCAACTTTGAAAATAAACTTGCTATTTTTGTAACTTTTTACTAATAAAAATGTTGTTTTCCTCAGTTCTGTCGTTGATATTATCTTTTACTTTATTTAGTTTTACCTTGCCACGTGGCCAGTTGCACTCATTGCCTTCCATCGCTTGACAATAATCATTCGACGGCTTAGTCTTGAACTGCCAATCTATTGGAGACTGTTGCAAATTTGTATACATAATTGGTACGTCCGAAATATATGGTTCGTCTAAGCCAGATTCCAAGAGGAGGACCGACCAGTTTCCATTCTCTGACAGTCGATTGGCTATCACTGAACCAGCTGATCCAGCTCCGATCACCACAAAATCGTACTCGTCTCTCAAATTACTCAATGACACAGGTTTTACCCTATGTTGTACGTCCACGATATCTGGTCTGTATACTCCGATTATTACCGACAAGAAAATTACAAAATTCAATTGGATAACATAGGTGAATATTATTCGAAATGCTTGCTGGATAGTGTCCATCTCGTTCGACTCGCTTTTGTATCACTAATATCTGGAAACAAGAATTTGTTTTGCATAGGATTTTCTTATATTATAGCTTTTATTTTTTAACCGATAAATATTGTTGTAACAAACCGGACTCTTCCGCATTAAAATGAAAATAAAGTGTCAATTAAATCCGAGAAATAGTTCTCATGGTAAAAATTCAAAAAATGAAACCTGTCTGTTAGCGATAGCTTTTCGAAAGGAGTCAAAGGCTAAAAGCCCAACATTTTCGAAAGAAAAACCCGTCACAATGGAAAATAGTTAACAAAATCACGATTGTTCTGGGAATTCGGAAATAATGATTGGGGTGTATTAACACTTTGCACTCGAGACTGCTTTAACTCCAACCCCAGGGCATTTTTTCTGACCTAGAATATTTTCATTCTACAGGATATATTTCATCTTATGCATGCGAAATTTGTTTACTATTACTCGTCCTTGCAACGATTAAATTTTTACAAATTTCTTTGATACAATCATAGCGGTGTAATGATTGTTTTAAACAGTGCTGCAGCTATTTTCAGTGGTGCCTGAGAGTCACCGTTCGATTGCAAAGGTTTAACCCTTTGCACTTCGAGCAATTTTAATTACAAAATTGAGACATTTCTTTTACGTAGAATAATTACATTGTACACGGTTCAGTTTCTTTCTGGCATATTAAATTTATTACTGTTATTTGTACGTACAACAGTTCAATGTTTAACGATTTATTAAATGCAATTATGGTCGTGTAATAGTTTTTTTTAAATAATAGTACGGCAGTTTTTAGTGTCGCCATAGAGAAGCCATTGAAGTGTTAAGGGTTAGCATTGGGCCATTAAATTATCTGCATAATTGTAAACGGATTTAGAACATCACCACGCTAGTCCAAAATACCGTTCTTCTGTCCAAATTTTTAATCAACACCGGCGACCTGAAGGCGAGGTTCCTCCTCCATCGAGGAGGAACTTTCGAGAAAGATCCTCCCCTTTTAGGACATAATTAACGAATAAGGCATTGTGTGCAACGTTTCGGCCACACCCTTAACCCTTTCAGCGCTATGAACCCATATACATATGCGTTCTCGTATAACCATTCGATTTGGGAAAAAGAAATTTATGAACAGATATGTGTGACTGGTGCTTGTAAGCCTACATAGATATAAGAAGACAATAAGCATTTAAATGTGCTTTTGTACAATCGTTTATCAGTATTGTTCATTAAATTTGTATATGCATTCATTGTGCATCAGTTAACATATCACTACCGAGGACTTTTGAGTTTAAGTGCTGCTACTTTCTGGAAATTTGTTCTTTGCGTTTTAAAACTTCATTTTTAATTACCCCTAAAATGTCTAAGAATGAGCTCGAATACTTTAGTAAAAGTGGTAGTGACGTGGACTATGACCATGAAATTGAAACAGTTGAAATTAAAACATTTAAAAGAAAAAAGATGTGGAATTCGTCTTCGGATTCCGAGGAGCTCTATAAGAATACCAAGATATTAAAAATAAGCAGTGACGCAAGCGGTAAATATCAACGCAATAGGTTGGATGTTAGAATAAACATAATCAAACCTTCTTTTGTAGCTTCGGAAACCGAAGAGTCAGTTCCATTGTATGAGCAAAGGAGAAGACGTCTTCGAATATTTAGCTCATCTTCTGAAGGGGATGAAGGTCTACAGGAAAATGTTAACTCGACATCTAATGATACGGCAGAAAACTTTTCATGGTCTAAGAAAAATTTTGTACCAAAATTATATAATTTTGATGAAACAAAATCGGGGATAAGGGTACACTTATCGAAAATATCCACTCCTTTGGGTGCGTTTAAGGTATTTTTCTCGGAAGAATTAATTACTGGTATCTGCGAAAAAACAAATAATTTCCATAAAAATCTAGCGCAAACTAAAATACATGCAGTTCATTCACGCGTAAATACCTGGACAGATACTTCACCTTCGGAAATATATTTATTTATTGCTATTACTATACCAATGTCCAGAATGAAAAAAACATCTATAAGAGAATATTGGTCTACTGATAAAGTTATAAAAATTGACATTTTTTCAAAACTAATCATTGCTAAAAATGTTGCATTTTAATGATAACAATAATATGAGCTCGCACGATCCGTTGATAAAAGTAAGATCGGTGGTTACTGAACTTAGAAACTCATTTTCTAAATTATTTTATCCATATGAATATTTATGCACAGACGAAAGTCTTTTACTTTATAAAGAAAGATTATTTTTTAAACAATATATTCCGTCAAAAAGAAGTAGATTTGGCATTAACTCATTCGTTATTTGCGATTGCAAAACTGTAACCGAAATAAATGGTTATTAAGGCTTTTGAGGTCACCACATAATTTATTTCAGTTACAATCAATATACCTTGCAATGATAATTCACTCTGTTCAACTTGCGCTCTTTCGTAAAAGGTACGTAGCCCACGGTAGGCTTTTTGGTACGGAGTGGGCAGTCCATGGTGCACGCTTAACGTCGGGCAACTCAGCGCTCAAAAGGTTAACCCTTTGAGGGCGAATATCGTCATATTTGCGGTATCAAGTCCGCATATTCAATCCTCAAAGTTACAACAAATATAATTTAATTATTGTAATAACATAAGATCAGTATACATTTTAATTTTCACTCGTAATTTAAACATTAATACAAAGTTTAACTTTCTGGCGAGAATATTTTCAATATTTTCCAAAAATCCTCGTCCGCAAAGGGTTAACCCTTTGCATTCGATTGGCGCCGCTAAGGCGACACTAAAACTTTCCATACTATTATTTAAACAACTCTTACGTCGCTAGGTTTGCAGTTGAGAAATCGATAAGAATGTTACTGTTTTAAGTACGAGTCGTAGTAATTAATTTTATACGAACGAAAGGAAATGAACTATCTGCAATGGAGCTATTATAGATACAAATATTGTTTCGATTTTGGAGTAGAATTGTTTCGAGTGCAAAGGGTTAATACATTGCGAAGAAACCCAAGCGGCTTTTATTATATGTCGACAAATCCAATCGGCGCGATAAATTTTGAATGCATATATAATCTGCAAGGAAAGAGTTGACGGTAGAGCAATGAATCGGTTAGATTTTATTTCGAATATTATTTTTGAAAGTGAGTGTGAATGGATCAGCGAAAAGAAAGCACGTGGTCATTTGGTTTAGCAAAGTTGCCTCAACGTAACTTGCGACGATGCGTAGTCTGTAGTACCACAAATGAAATAAGAAGATCACATTTAATTTTTGTCCAATGTTAAAAAGAAATTTATCCAATATGTTTTGATAAACACCGATGTTATAAATTATAAGTGTTACTCTCGTTTAAATTGTTTGTTCATAACACAAAAAATATTTTGAATTTGTAATTCATTATTTTATGAAATACATCTGTATTATTATATATGCGTAATGTAAGTTTATAGATATTTCAAGTTTTGTTCCATAAAAATGATTGAGCAGATAACAATGAAATACAAAGTGTTTTATTTGTATTATTTACAAATGATAAGCGCGTTACTTCAACAGTCGGTGACTGCACCGTCGGTTGTCTACAGCGCTCGAAATGTACTTGGATTTTTCAACACAAAATCTGAAGAGCGCGATCGCGCTACTTGGGACTCAATTAATCCTTCGCACTCAAGACCTTTTCCGTGCGCACGAACCAGCAACTTGATACGTTTCGGAGCATTGTTGGTGAATTTCTTACCTCTAACTTAAAATGATTACACATACATATTAATGTATGAACTTTTTATATTTTAACATTTTGCGTATCTTCCATTGTCTTCCTTTTCTTATCTTGCGTTATCGTCCTAATCACCTTTAGGAAGATAATTTCTTAAACATTAATCTTTGTAATTTTGCTTTGTACGATATTTGATGTAACAATTGCCAAGGTGCATGCCCGGGTTGTAGAGACAAGTATTACAATAATATGTTGTTTAATGTCTTTCACCGTATTTATTTCTTTGAGAGCAGACTCTGCAATCTTGCCTAACTCTTGTTAGAATAGTATGCAGCTTCCCATTCGGGCGGATGTCTTCGAAATTGGAGGTTGAAGTTGAAGCTCGGTTACGTGTCTGTCGGAAATCTCCAATCAGTTCGTTAACTAAGTTTTTCACATACCGCAGGTGACTAAGCGGCTGTTCTCTTCTCTGCTGTTTAGTGGATTTATAAAGAATATAAGAATTTTTTAAACAAATTTCTAGGCCCCCAAAAAAACAGTTTACGCCACCATTTCAAAGATTTTCTCAGGAAACAGTACGTTGAGGCATACTAATTTGCACGATCGACACCGCACATATGTTTTTTATTATTTATTACAATATTAGGCTTTTTAACGGTAACTTCAATACCACCTCGTAAAATTCTTTTTACAGGAGTCATTCCTGCATTATTCCAATTGGTCAGACATGTGACAACCGTCGTGTCCTTCCATGCTAAAACTATTTCTTTTGCGGCATGTTACTGTAGATTTCTCGCGAAATTTTGTATTTTTTATTTGATTTGGCAGATGCTTCCTATTTGTTAAGATTATAGGATTAAGATTAGGATCTTATTCACACGCCGCTCGTTTTTCTAAAAGCGCCAAGGAAACGTTTAAGGCGAGATAACGTTCTGGTGAGCGACAGTCTCCTTTCGAGTTGCGGCATCTAATAATGTGGTGAGCGAGAGTCACCTTTCGAGTGCAAAGGGTTAAAATTAGAAGTTCGTCTACCTAATCACAACATATACAGACTGGATCGGTGGCCTTTAGAAATTATTAACCGTTTGAGTCCTAGGGCTTATTGGACAAATATGGTTGAAGAACGCCGAATAGCGCGATGGCGATTGTCGTTATGAAGTACATCTATCGTATTGTTACGGCGGCTGTCCATATGGCGTTGCCATAATGAAGAATTATTTCATGGTGAACATCATTTCAACATCTTTGAATGGCTTGTTAAAATGTCTTTTTAGAGATGCAGATTGTTTATCGTGATGTAGAAACGGTTAACATTATATTGGACGTAGAAATAAGTCTCCGCCGTTTTGTATCTTAACGCTTCACTACCGAAAGCCTATTATTAGTACTTTCAATTGTAGCAATGTAACAAAATAAAACCCATCGAACTGCTTTTCCATTGTAATTAGTAACAAAATTATTAGATAACATTACTGAGGTGTCATGTTGATTTACAATTAACCCTTAGCGCTCCAATGGCGCCTCTTAGGCGACACTAAACATGATGTCTTCGACATCAAATTCACCGTTCTTAAACTTTTGAAACCATTCGCGACAACTTCTCTCACTTACTGCAGCCTTACCATCTGCTTCTACGAGCAATTGATGCGCCTCAGCTGCAGATTTCTTCAAATTAAAGAAGTAAATCAGAACTTTCCACAAATGACGTTTATTCGGCTCAAAACTCGACATTTTCGCACGAAAAAAATATACGACGCTAATACACAATCGCTAGTATTTCGAGGTTCTGTTGTTGACAGATGTGTAAACAGCGAAGACTTATTTATGCTCCTAATATCTTCAATCATTGCAATCAGGTATTGTTGTTAAAACATTTTTAACCGGTCACGAGTTTACTCGTGTCTTCATGCCTAAACGTTGCTGATCCATTTCTGAGCTACGAGTAACCTCATAATCGACGCATCCTTTTTTGCATCAGCGTCGTTGGGTCAGCGCGTTCTCGGAGAGCATAGAGTGAAATTGTTGTTCAGTATATCACAATTCGTGTCTTTCGAAAATCTTTCAAAAAATGTCAACGATAACGGAACGTAACGGTGAAGAATCCTTCAATGAATTCTATTAGAAAGTATAGAGTATGCTCTTCAAGTGGATAACACAGCGAAACAAGATATACAGAGGCTCGCGAAAGTGTTCGGACACTCTTTAAATCTAAATAACTTTTTCAAAATTGAGCTAAACGACTTGACTTTTCTGGAGCAACTAGAAGCATTGATTTACTAAATGATATGCAAAAATAATGTTAAAATAATTCTAATTGGTAAAAATTACGTGGGAAAGTAAAAAAGACATTTTTAAACAATTTTTTATTTCAACTTGTAATGAAAATTTAAAATATGCGTCTTGCAGAACTTTGTTAGTTGTACGCATGCTGACAATTTCATCGAAATCGATTGGCGCAGAAAAAAACGACACGCGTAGAAATATGTAAGAATTTGTGAAGTTTAACCAGAAACCGACCAAGAATCGTGAAAAATTGCGATTTTCACCATTTTCGACGGCATGTAACTCTTGTGTATGTCGATCGATTTCAATGAATTTTTCTGCATTTATATAAGTATCATAGATCTTCCAGATGCGCCTTTAAAATTTTTTGTGCGTGTTCCTTTTTTATTGGTCATGTAATTTATACCAATTTCAATAGTTACAATATTCATTTTGCATATCATTTATTAAATCAATGCAACTAATTGCTCAAGAAAAGTTAAAACGTTTGATCCAATCTTAAAAAAGTTATTTAGTTATTTATAAAAAAGTTTTATTTATTTAAAACAGTGTCCAAATACTTTTGTGAGCCACTGTATTAACGAGATGCCGCATGGTACGTGACATGAAGTGCATAGAACGCGCAACAGTATTGTATATACGTACTTTAAGTTTATAAATATTTCAAGTTTTGTTCAATAACAATTATTCAAACGATAACATTTAATACAAAATGTTTTAATTATATTATTTATATTTGAAAAAGCAGCTGTGTGATGTATGTGCGTCAGTACGTTCTGCTACAGATTATGAGCCGTTTATTTTAAAAGTGGCGTAAGTTCATTTATGTTCGAATCGAGATATCGAAGGGTTTGCGTTGGATTAAATTTAAAAATATGGGCATCAGATAACATAGTAGAATAATATTTTTGGGTTTCTAAGAGTGTCAAATTTATCATCCTAATTAGCATAATTAACATTATTGAAGAAATAATATGTTTTTGATGGCTATGAATGGACTTACGCCATTTTCAAAATCAATGAAACGACGTTTTTAATTCTTAAGAAAACACAAGTCCATAGGAAAAGTAAATTTTCTTTGAAATAAAAATAAATGTATACACTTTTATGTTATCAAATCAAAAAAATATACAACTTTCATACTTTGTTAAATAATTTCTACATTAAAATTAATATTGTTTTATTAATTATCATTCAGACTTCTCTAGTTTGTGTATGCGGGAGAGATTTCAAATAACTGTAATGTGGAGGTGGCATATAATCTAATAAATCCATTATTTCCTTATAGTTTAAGTTTCTGAGTGGTCTCGTTTTTTTATATACTGCTACTAACTTGATATTATTAAAGTTTTGCGGTCTTCCCCGTTACGGTAGTAAATCCAATTTTTTGAATGGTGCATCCTTGTTCATTATCACTTTGTAGAATAACTTAAGTGGATCGTTTCTCAAAAATCGCATCCAATATATTTTATACCAATTCACTCTTTCACCGTCAGTATTTTTTAGCCTTTTAAAAGTCGCGTTTTCTAGAGGCTTATTTGAAATTAACTCTTCACGTTTGATTTCATTTAAACGAACTTATTCTTTCGACACTTTTTTCAAATTCGACTGTTACTTTGATAATTAAACATAAAACTGGAATCTCGTAAAATTTTGTTGCACAATATTTTTCATTTCCAATTGAAACTCTCGCAGTGGGACTTACGCCACTTTCAAAATAAACTTTTTCATCACTTCATTAACCAGCAAATTTTTGTGTAACAAAATCTTAACGATTTTAAATATATTAGTAACAAGTTGCTTCAGAATGAAAAGATCATGTGAAAATGTAACTATTATGGTAGCTGACCCGATTTTTTCAAAATGGACTTACGTCACTTTCCAAATAAACGGCTCATATATCGTAGCGAGATCTTCTAACTTTTTACATCTCGTAACACGGTCCACCGGGAAACTTTGAAACAGCCGTCCAATATTAATTTGGCCAACGGCATTAGTGATCATTGAATAAGAATGTAAATCCTTTGGCGCTTTACTCACACATCGAGAATCACCACCCGTTTCGTGACATACAAACGGAATCGCGAAACCGGGAATTTATAACTCCAATTGAATCGCGAATTTACGGAATCAGACGTCACAGGATGAAAGCGATGCCTTATCAACCGATTATTCAGAAGAATATGCATAATAATCAATGATTAGAAATTCAGTATAACTTGATACATAAATAAACGTTATATAACTTCTTCGTTTGGTAATTGCGGCGATACTACGTACAAAACTAAATATATTCTACTAAGAAGTGCTCTAAATGATAGCATAACGTTTTCGAATAAAACGAGTAATACTCGTAGCACGTTAAGTTTAATGCAATGAAATAATAATTGTTACTAAACATTAAAACGCGCGAAGACACTTTTCACTTATCTCAACGCTTTGACATATTCTATGAATAGCAACTTTTTTAGAAACACTAAGAGTAATTCAGTTTTTCTGAGAATATGGCAAAATTTGTTACGATGACTTCATTTTTCAAAATTCGACGAAGACAACACTAGGGGAACTTACAATTTTATCTAGCATTACATATCCTTTGAGACTACCAAGTTCAACTGATAACTTTTACCACCTGGTCTAATGCTAAATTAAATACTGTCAAAATGTGCGTGTAATAGAATTAAGCTATTCACGGGTACAATTTGTTTACAAGAAACTTTTTAAAAATCTCCGAGGAAATTTACCAAAATATTTTCAGGTATACCCTTCGAGACTACTGACTTCAACAAATTTTGTTAATGTTGTGGTTTAATTGTAAATGTGGTATCGTCTATTTGTATGGGCTGCGGAGGGAAAAAAGAATAACCCGTCACCAAACGAAATGCAATTTCCTGTGGTTTACCTGATACTGTAACAATCCACCGTTGTTATGTACTTACAACAATAGTCTCACTCTCAGTCTTAGACATCAACTAACTTAGCTACTAGAGCAACAACATGTGCTACTTCAACCGGGGAAGTGAAGTGTATCGGCAGTTCACCTGAGCTGATACCTTTTATCACCACTGCGTGGTGGAAAAAAGGTAATATCATTCTGTTAGGCATATTCAACAATGGCATATACGTGTCGAATACAACCCGTCAATTAACCAGTCCCCGCTCTCTGTTTTTCAAGAAAATAGAAAATATTGCACGTTATGCATTTTATCAAAGTGTTTTTCTTATTAAAATGCAGCTTGTTAATTGTGTAATTAAAAAAGAAATTATTGAATGAATTATTGAAACGCAAATTATTCACTGTGTTATTGAAAAACAAAATTTTCAATCGATTAAAGAATAAGGATTATTAAATATATTATTAAGAAATATTTAAGTAGATTGAAAACATGCAATTTACTAAATGTATTACCAACAGACATATCATTAAATGCATTACTATGAGATAAACTATATGTATTATTATTGTTATTGTATATTATTATGGCGACTCTAGCACCTGCACTCACCGACAGAGGGACAATAGGACGACACTTTCCCGCTAGTACCTGATCCGCCTCCGAATCATGCACAGTTTTGTGCGAAGGTGTCACGTCGGTGATATCTTCTTTTCAACGTACAAGAAATGTCGCTGAACACCTGGATTGCATAATAATTACACGATTATAGCGGTTGTGATTTTCTTTATTTTCAACTTCGCAATGTTCGCGATTTCTGTGTTGTAACTTCTATGTTTCTATCGATTCGCGTTGTAATACTTGTTCGTTTGTCTGTTTGCGATTTCTAGGTTTGAGTTCTGTTCTTTTCGCGATTTCTAGTTTCATCTTCTTCGCGATTTCTGATTTAGTCTGTTGCTTGTGTTCTTCGCGATTTCTATTTTCGTCTTTTTGCGATTTCTGGTTTCATCTCGTCGCGATTTCTGAATTTGTCTGTCTGAGACTTGTTGTGTTTTGTCTGTCGTCACTATGGTTTTGTCGTGATTGGTTGAGGGTAGTTTGAGGCGGAGGAATGTAGCGTTTATTAATTGATTGTAGAAACGATGAAAGGAATGCGCTTGACGGCATATGTCTGAAGGAGTGTACCTGAAGGAGTGGGAAACGGTCAATGAGGGATTATCGTGATTATCGTGATTATCGTCTAGTTTCCATTTTTTTGAGTGGGTCGCACGTGATGTCGAATGGTCAGCTCCTTCGGAGCGGAATTTCGTAATTTCTTGCCTGCTTTTCGTTTATGCGTTTTAAATTACCGAAGACAGGGTTAGGCACGTACAACCTTCGATGTTGCCGTCGCAACATACAGGATGTTTGCGACATCGTGGTACAATCAAGAAAAAGAATGATTCCTCATGTAAAATGTAGTAAAAAATAAGGAATATAGTTTTATTCATACCGGACTTCATTTTCGAAAAAATCGAGTTTGAAAATTCGTTAGGTACGCGTGTACTTAGAGTCTGCTTTGTTGAATCGGTCTATCCCGCAATTTCCAATACTGCTTGCATCTGTAAACAATATCGTTTAGGATATGGTATGATTTTAATTAATATACAGGGTGCGGCACCTAAAACAGGTCACCTGAATAACTCGCTTGCTTTTGAAGATAGAAAAAAAAGGATCAGACCAAACTTACTTGATTTCGAGGGGCTCGTAATCTGATGTCATTAATTTTTTTATAGGTGGAGACGTCAAGGAGATACGAAGGTCAACTCTGTTTTTTTAAATGGAACGGTATGGTTTTTTATTTACATTGTGATAGTGTATTTCAAGATGAATACAATGACCTATTATGAAGGTCATTCAAGGTCACGCAAGGTCAACTGCAATAGAAAATAAAGTGTCTCAAAGCACTCTTCGAACACTACGACGATTTACATGTAACATGTTATGTACGTATTCACTGCTACTTCAAGTGTTCAAAATGGCGACCTTGAACACTGAGACATAATCTAAAACGTTGCAATACTGATGATACTGCCTGACAAATTTCCAGTTTCTCAAAACTTTTTTATAATGTTCGTAAAGACAGAAAGTGAAGGTCTATTATTACGATTGGGAAATCTTTCACCATACACACGTACCGCTTCCCTCATAATTCTATGACATTCACCATAAATGATAACCATTTCCACTTTCTCTGCTATTGTGTAACGCATTCTTGAAAATTGAACACTCAGATTGAATATTTCGAAGTCGTACTCTAGTCGGTAGTCAAACTACTAATAACATTTCTGGATACAGGTAAGCATACAATGTGATGGTATGTTTATTTATGTTCTGCGACCCTTACCAATACTTAGAAGAGCAGTATGCCAACAATCAGAGAAGACACAAAAGTATTTGAAGAGTGCTTTGACACATTTTATTTTCTATTGCAGTTGACCTTGCGTGACCTTGTATGACCTTCATAATAGGTCATTGTATTCGTCTTGAAATACACTATCAGAATGTAAATGAAAAACCATACCGTTCCATTTAAAAAAACAGAGTTGACCTTCATATCTCCTTGACGTCTCCACCTATAAAAAAATTAATGACATCAGATTACAAGCCCCTCGATATCAAGTAAGTTTGGTCTGATCCTTTTTTTTCTATCTTCAAAAGCAAGCGAGTTATTCAGGTGACCTGTTTTAGGTGCCGCACCCTGTATAGCCATAAATATCAATGATTGATTTATTATAGCAATTTACAAATGTTGAATATGTTTTCCTTGCTGTTGTAGTCAAATGCTTGCTCGAAAAATTAATTAATTAATGCACGCGTACATAACGAATGTTAAAAAAAGATTTTTACGATACTGAATCCTTGCATGAAAAAACTTTGTTCTATATTTGCGGCTCGATTTCGTGCGAGGAATGCATCCCCTTGTCGATTGTACCACGATTTCGCAAACACCCTATATGTATATACATTGAGTATATGTATAAAGGGTGTTTCGTCTAAAACAGGACACCAAAATATCTCCACTATCTCTGAAAATACGAAAAATGTTGCTAACGTAATCTAAATGGTTTCAAAAGACGAATCAGATGGAAGAATCGTTTTTTGTAAATTGTAATTTTTTAATCGTTTCTCCAAGGTAACTCGTGCTTTATTACATTTATATACACAGTTTTTGTTGTTGTATGTTATAGCAAACATTATTGTGCATACATCTACGTTTAATAGCACGACCTTGAAGTGACCGTGAACTCTAAAATCTGCTAATTAATGCAGAATTTTCTTTCAGCGACATTTCAAATTTCAACGATAACAGGAATTCGATCATGAATTTTAACTTGTAAATAATCACATTTATTACTGCAATAAATGTTCGAAATGATGTCCTTCCGTTGTGATACATGTCGTTAGGCGAAAAACGACAGATTGTCTTTAATGTCCCCCATACGAAAAAATCAAGTGGGGTGAGATCGGGTGAACGAACCGGCCATGATACAGGTCCATTGCGTCCCATCCAACGATTTGGGAATTTTTCGTTAAGGACACCTTTTGCAATATGGGAAAAGTGTGCTGGACACCCATCGTGTTGATACCATAATACTAGTCGGCCCCTAAGTAGTACATCTTCTAATAAACTTGGTAGAATATGTGCTAAAAATTCAGCATACTTCTGCCCAGTTTGCGTACCGTTGATAAAATACGGCCCATTTATCCTATTATTTAGAATACCACACCAGACATTTATGGTCCATGGTCTCTGCTTGTCGAGTTGTCTAAACCATCGTGGATTTTCAACCGAACAATAATGCATGTTCTTGAGGTTCACCTGACCATGATTTGTAAAGGATGCTTCATCCATAAACAATACTGTTTGGAAAAACATTTCATCACTTTCATATTTCCGTATACCCCATTGAGAAAAGTGTACGCAGTTTTCAAAGTCTCTTCCATGAAGCTCTTGGTGATGAAGAGATGAATGGAAAGGTTGAAATTTTTGTGAATGAAGAATCCGGAATATGCTTGTAACACCAATACCAGTTTCACGGTCCAAGTTGCCTTATACTAACATGCGAGTTTTGATTTACTTTCGCGATGATATTGTTCACATTTGCTTCATGAGTAACAGTCTTATGTTTCATACCAATGTTTCTGTTGACACTACCAGTCTCATAAAATGTTTTAACAATACTTGAGTATGCAGAACGCGATGGACAAGACCGTTCTGGAAATCTGTCTTTCTAAATTCGTATTGCTTCTCTTAGACATTCTCGAGCTTCGCCGTAAATTAAAACCATTTGAATTTTCTCCTGTTCTGAATAACGCATTATGGATCGCTTGTCGATACACTGAGAAATCTAGCAGTGAGCAAACTCTTAAATACATATCTCTCTCACTCTCTATGTACGCAGACGAATGATACAATGTGTTTATTTACAAGTTCAAGTTCATAGTCGAATTCCTGTTACCGTTGAAATCTGAAATGTCGCTGAAAGTAAGTTCTGCATTAATTAGCAAATTTTAGAGTTCACGGTTATTTCAAGGTCGTGCTATTAAACTTAGATGTATGCACAATAATGTTTGCTATAACATTCAATAACAAAAACTGTGTGTATATGTGTAAAAAAACACGAGTGACCTTGGAGAAACGATTGAAAAATTACAATTTACAAAAAACGATTCTTCCATCCGATTCGTCTTTTGAAACCATTTAGATTACGTTAGCAACATTTTTTGTATTTTCAAAGGTAGTGAAGATATTTAGGTGTCCTGTTTTAGACGAAACTCCCTGTATATTGACCTACAAATTATATTTACAACGTATCCGTAAAATACAAGAATCTATAGAAAATAGAAAGAAATTCAAATTGTATATTCTGATGATATTTGTCGCTCAATAATGGGTTTTACGATTCTAACATGCACGCCAGCATTCTTTAGAATCTCTCAAATAATTATATCATTTAAAATTACATAGGGTAATAGAGTACAGAAAGATGTTTAAACAATGATTAAAGTAAAGAGAACATGTAAGATTCGCCAAATTTTAAAAATATTTTTCAATATATTAAAAAAAAAATTAAATATGTAGAGGCAATGCAATTAATCTTTGATTTACGGACGATGCTGGTAGAACTTAAATCTTCTTTAATTCTTAAAATACAAATGAAGCAGTTGTGCAAAATGCATCACACCGACATCGATGTTCAATGATGTTACAGAATTAATACAATAGTAAAATTACGGATTCGATTGCTATATCCCGTAACGACTACAGTCAATTCATCGCGGTAATTATGTACAATAGATTTTTTGTTTGTCTCAAAGTTCACGTTAGATAGGTGCATTGACTTATAAAGCTTAATTCTTGTACTTAATAAAGTAATAATTCTTGAGATGATTCATCAAACTAACGAACTGAATTTTTATCGTTGCAGTCATCTAGATTCAAGATAATGCGAACAATGCTGAATTGTTATAAAATTTGCAGGGAATTGTTGAGTTGAAACCTCGATTTACTTTCACAGCTTGGAGAAGTAGTAATAAAAAAAGTGTACTTATAGGAGTGACGTAAAAAGGTTTCGAACACCAAAACATTTCAGATTATTAGAAATATAATTTTCTCCTATTGTATTTAGAACTGCGAACTTCAATTAAACTATGTAGGAGTTACCTCATTTTCTGGAGACGTCTCGTACAAACCAATAATCTAGAATACGATAGATGTATATCTGCTTCGTAGCATAAAATATTAAATAGTCGAAAAAGTATTGAGAGATTTTTGTAATTTCTTGATTAAATGTTTCGTTTATTCAAAATGAATTTTATTCAAGTATATATGGGTAAATATTATCTATGACTTTTTGCCATTTATGGGATAGAGCCATAATCCCATCGAAATAGAACTTGTGTGGTTTATCGACAAAACACTCGGCTTAGTGATTTTCACAGTCCTTTTTTGAATCCAACTTTTTACCATCAAGGTAGTTTTGCAGAAATCGAAACAAACGATAATCCGATGGTGCGAGGTCTGGGCTATACGGTGGATGCATCGAAACATTCCAGCCAAACTAAAAAATGATTCGATTTCATTACGTTTAAGCAATGATTTGCAGATGGAAATTCGAGTCATCAATTTTTCTGTGTTAAATCATGAGGCACCCAAACATCGAGCTTCTTTTTATATCCAGCCTTCTGCAAATGATTCAAAATGGTTGAATGTTGAATGCTTAGTTCCCTAACAATCTCATGACTGCTGATATGATGATCTTGCTCAACCATTTGCATTATTTCATCGACTCTTTCAGTGATTGGTCGACCAGAGCGAGATGCATCTTTAGTATCGAAATTTCCAAAACGAAAGCAAGCAAACCATATACATGCTGTAGAATTTGATAAAGCATCTTCACCGTAAACACCATCAATTTTTTCCCGGGCTTGTGCAGCGTTTTTGCCTTTTTCGTAGTAAAATTGCAAAACATAGCGAATTTTTCAGAAATTTCACTAATTTTCACACTATTACTTTTGACACGATTGACGGAATACAAAACTGCCTGCATGAAAATTATAGACTGAAATGCCACCATTGAAATGCGTGTCTGTATCACGCAATCTGATTAGTGTTGCCCGATATATGACACTAAACAACATCTTGTGACAAAAATCACTCATTACTTTTCCGACTATCCAATATTATTATTCTCGGATTCGAAGTTTTCGTAAACACAATAGCGTAAGCAGTGAAGAATATGTAACGATATGTACAAATATTTATTTAAAAACAATAACGAAGATAAACGGTTGATAATAAAAATTACGAAGTCCACTCGGTTTCATTCTACGCCGCGCTAACTGTCTTACCGCACTATTCTGTATGGTACACTATACATTCGCACCACGCTGTTTGTCGCTTTTAACTACTCTGTCTTTCGATTCCTTGTCTTCTGCCTTTTATTCCTAATCCTTTATCCTTTTTCTCTCATGACTTCTCTCTCTCTCTCTCTGTCTCTCTCTCTCTCTCTCTCTCTCTCTCTCTGTCTTTATCTTTGTCTTTGTCTCTGTTTCTAAAATATACCTACGCTGACTATGGAGAATTGGGACACGGTCATCCCGTAGAACATCGCCGCTCAGTTGCGACCATCGGTATCCCAAGTGACCCTGCTTACAAACTACCTGAGGCTAATTGTTGCTACGCCTAATGTCGCCGAACCCCACAGTATAAACTAAAGATATCTTTAATTTTTCAGATTGGTTTAAGTTAACAACGTATCGTTCATTTACAGTCGGTGTGGAAAGTATTCGTACAGCGACTAATTTCAAATAAAACTGTGTGCGTAAACTTCAGTTATAAATTTTAAGCGAAAAAAATAATCGAGCCCTTATTAATAAATATTCTTGGGTATTTGTAGAAAAGATTTCGTGAAAACTAAATTTTATTGTCTTCAAGATTAACAAAAATATACATCCAGCATAGATGAACGTAAAAAATAGACGCACAGAAACTATTCGTACGTCTCTCATTTCTTGCAGTTACTTGAGATACAAATATAATATGACCTTCTGAATGTGACGAATAACAACAAAGACGATTAGTTTGTACAGAGTACTAATAGAAGCAAGTTTGAAATTTGTAATATACTACAACATGGGTCGCAAAAGGTGCGAAACGACAGAAGAAGAGCGAAAAATTATTATTGGATTACACAATCAATGTAAATCACTTAGTGGAATTTCTTCCACGGTGAATAGAGCAAGGTCTACTATTTAAAGTATAATTGACAGATTTGGATAACGAAAAACTGTTTCAAATAAGAGAAGAAGTGGCCGTCCGTGTAAGATAAACGAGTATGATCGACGACTAATTATTCGTAAAGTGAAACAGAATCCACATATAACTGCCGAACAAATTGCAACAGAACTTAAAAACAACAACGACATAAGTGTGTCAGCTAGTACTGTGCGTGACTATTTAAGAAGTAGCGAATATCATGGTCGAGTAGCACGAAAAAAGCATTTTGTAAACGAAACTAACCGTAACAAAAGATTAGAATTTGCTAAGCAACATATTAATACACCAATCGAACATTGGAATAAAGTAATTTTTACTGACGAAAGCAAATTCGACATATTTGTCTTTAAAAATAAAATTACAGTTTGGAGGAAAAAAAATACACAATTCAGAAAAGAAAATTTGCAACCGACGGTAAAACACGGCGGGGTTGTATTTTGATTGGGGTTGTATGAGTGCAAATGGAGTGGGGTCTCTACATTTTATTGACGGTATTATGAACCATACGGTTTGTATTGATATTTTGAAAAAACATCTCCATGCTAGTGTAAATAAAATGGGTCTTTAAAACAATTTTATATTCACCCACGACAATGATCCAAAGCACTCTGCACATAATACAAGGCAATGGGTATTATACAACACATAAAAATACTTGCAAACGCCGTCTCAATCACCAGATATCAATCTCATTGAACATTTATGGGATTATTTTGAACAAAAAATACGTAATCATAATATTTCATCGAAAGAAAGTTTAAAAATCGCTTTATTAGAGGAGTGGAACAAAATAACACCGGTTGTAACATCTAACTTAGTAAATTCCATGCCAAGAAGACTCGAAGCTATAATATTATAAAATCCAAAGGCAATCCTACAAATTATTAAAATATAAAAAATATATTGTATTTTTATAGTTTATTTTTCATTATTCATAACTGTACGAATACTTTCTGTGCGTCTATTTCTTACGTTTATCTATGCTGGATGTATATTTTTGTTAATCTTGAAGAAAATAAAATTTAGCATTCTAGAAATCTTTTCTACAAATACCCAAGAATATTTACTAATAATTTTTTTCGCTTAAAATTTATAACTGAAGTTTACGCACACAGTTTTATTTGAAACTGGTCGCTGTACGAATACTTTCCACACCGACTGTATCTGTATTTTACTGAATATGCCCGCGTATGTTATATTTGTAGCTATAGTTGTTATGGCGTAGATGGATATTACGTTTTTTAAAGGATGAATCATTGAATTGTACACCTTTTACTCATAAATTCACTGTTTTTTAAGAAATATTTCAAATAAAAGTTGTTTGACATTAACCGTTTGAGTGCCGCGTGTCTTTGCTGTTTTCCCGTCCAAAAGTGCCAAAGAGCGCTTTTTCGCTTGTCGTATTCCCTCTCCAAAAGTTTGCATGCATTGTGCTTTGACAAGCATATTTGTACATTTTAATGATATTTGCATCCAAATGTTCGACTGAAATTAAAATTCGTTCTTTTACCAGCTGTCTCATTCTTTTCCTTTTACCTAAAATGGAATGGTAACCGTAAAGTCGTGCATCGACGGAAACCGAGCGTGTCGCGGTTATCGGCATCGCAACCTAGAGTGCTGGCGCTATTCGAGCGACACAGAAGAAGCACAAAATCGCTTCTTGGCACTCAAATGGTTAAGTGAGGCATGCAATGTGATCAGTATACTTTTTATGTTGCGATATTTAATCGAGATGAGAAAGTGACATCTAGCCTCCGCTCGTCACAAAACTGTTTTGATATTTTAAAAATGCAATTTGTGATTCTTAATAACTCCGTCCAAGGGTCGAAGATGCACTTTATCTGTTAGAGTTTTCCTTGTATGTTTAGTTTTTAGAATAGATTAGAAATTATGCGTAAAAGTAGTTTTATTCCAGGCGTCCTAATCACGTTGGGTATTGTTTAATCATATTTGACTTTCCAACAAAAGGTTAAAGAATTCCTAAAAATGATACCTTGTTATGACCGTAAATAGCTTTTTTGTGATAAAAGTGTAATATACAAAAAAACTGTACTTGTAGTTTTATTTTATTTTCGTTGATTTTGTGATGTATGTTGTGCAGACTAAACGGTTAACAGATAAAGGGCGATTCCGAGCTCATAATTTAATTATTAGATTATATCATTTTATATAAGAAAATCCACAGAGAAGAAGCTGTAACACAAGACTTTTTCAAAGTTAAAAAGTTGTGTTCCCTTTTCGAAAAGTATATGTTTAGGAACGGTATTACACACACGAATATTCAAAGTTAGAAACCCAAGAACCAATTAAAATTTGTTCTGCATTATTATCGTAATTTTATGCAACCATACGTGACGTAACGTTTCATTTTTATATAAACACAACACTAAATTCTTTCTTGCAATTTCGTTCAGTAATGCGTTTGACCCTTTTTTGAAACATTAGAGATAAGGGGATTCCGTAACTTCAGAAGAATGTAATTTAAAACTTCCCCAAATTAGAATATTTAAGGTTACTTGATGATACTCTTAACTGAACTATTGTATACAGTGAATAAGTATCAACTAATGTCATTGTTAATTTTCTTAACTTCTAGTGAATATTTCGTCGATTTTCCTTCATTTTCTATAACCTACACTAATCAATCAATTAGCACATCTAATGTACTTCCAGGAATTATTTCCTATGCAGAGTCTATTCGTTTGGATTAGGTCCGGACATAACATCAGCCAAAGTAGTAATTTGATTACGAATTCTTGAAACTATTTTTTACTGAAGGAAACAGTGTTAATATGGGCGCTATTCTGCTACAATATTGTTTTATTATCTTCTGTTAGTGTTATGCTATAATATCCAGCAGCGTTTATTTTATCATTTACAAAAATATTTCACTTTTTTAATTCTTTTTAAACGCTGTTCAGAACATTACAAATTAGCCTTTCTGAATTCTCCTCTCTTTTCACAAATTGTGCAAATAATAACTAAAACCATCTGGTCTATTTACATTCAATATCTTTCATTGTTAAATATAACGTGTTTCCATTTATTATTCTCTTGGATATGTTTCTTTATAAATTGTAATTTGGCTTCCATATAATTATGTTTGTATGCTGGTTTTGTTAAACACTTTTAATATTTATATTTATCAAATTTTGTCATCCATTTTTTGATGAGGTTCGGATGACATTTTAAATTGAAATGTTTCCCAATTTTTTATAAGAAATTCCACTTTTCGATATTTCGCTCAAAACTGTAGGCTTCATGGTATTAAAAATTTGTGTTTGTTCTCCTGATCGTTTGTTTTTACCATAGTATTAAATTCCAACCTTTATGACATTTTTTGCCGTAAACTGCAATCTATTAATAATAATCGTAATTTGTTGCTCGCTTTCTTCGTCACTCTTAGAGACAAATATTCTTTGCTTTTCAATTTTGCTCAACCGAGAACGACATGGCACGGCGTAAAAGCAGAAAGTTTTAAACAAAACTGATAAAGAAATATTTTTAGTCACCTATTATAGTGCTATCTTACTATATGCATACGAGGCAAGCACAGAAACGCTTCGGTTGAAGCGCAAACGACGATTGAGTTTATAAATATGCATAGTTATAAGAGCCGTTCATAGTACAAATCGATTAACTCCATAAAACAAAAAGTGGTGAAATACGATGGAATAATATGCATTGTGTTTTAAATCTCCCTATATAACATAAATTCAAATAAATATTTTAGAATGCATACATGCAGATAAAATGCATAAATGCAGAAAGAATAGCCAAAAAGTTATCCTCAGTAATGTTACAATTTTTATGTGACTGGTGGAACTAATTGATTTGGCAAATGAAAAAAGTATTAAATTTAAATCCAGTGTTTAAATTTTTAAGTTTCTTATCGCAGAAAAAGTTAAATATTAGATATTTTTATCAGAGATTTTTCATTAAAATGAATATTAATGGTTCTGTTATAATATATTGTTATTTGTTTTCTTGAGCCAGACGTTTTGTTAACAAATTGTATTGAAGAACATTCAGATGATTCACTATTTTGCACATCCGCATTATTATTAGTTACACTCATATCGATTATAACGGTATAATTTTATTTTTTTAACACAACTGACAAATTGAAATAATTGTTTATAATAACTCAACCGAAATATGATCTGGAACTGATGTTGGAAAGGCTGAAAAAATATGTAGACGGTGTAAAACTGGTAAAGTACACAGTAGAACTTAAAATATAGGAAATTAAACTTTATACTTAATAATAATTAATTTTACTTCACAAGTACTTGATTGTGTAACAATTAGACTGTGACTGACTAATTTATTTTATTTTAATTCTGATAAAACAGCTTAAACAATTCACCGTTATTATTCGGCGCTTGCTAGTGCATTTGAGTTGCATTATTGCAAAGATTTACATTACAGTACAGGGTTAATCAAAATGGCCTCAGAAATAAATTATTTATTATTCAGTCGCCAAAAAATTTTTGTCGTTTAATGGTGTTAATTTTAATTATTAAAGAAAGTTATTATAGATATAAAAAGTTATGACTTTGTCAAGTGCTTTGACATTTTTTAAGATTTTTCAAAAAGTGGAGTTAATCAATTTGTGCAGTGAACGGATCATATACGTTTCCTTCCCTGATACTAAACTGACAGTTTATATTCAAAGATATAAATAGTAATTTTTTTCTACACATGCATTTTTACTATTGGACACTAAACACAGGCAGACAAATCCTATTGGTCCTTGATAGTGTTGAGGAAGTAAAGGAATTCACATCACTACATAATAATAATATTATTATTTTAAAAAATGTTTCGATGATAATAACTTGCTCAAATTTTCTGTATTTTATTTTAATTCATTTCCTGAATGTCGCATTAATATTTATTTTGATTTTAAATGTATACAAATCCATTCATAACTTCTGAATGAATGAATTCATGACCATAGTCACGTATGATTTCATAGTCGATGGAATAAGGAAACTGTACGAAAGTAATTGAGGTAATTGTAAAAGATAAGGTAAATTGTAATTGTAATTGTAAAAAAAAAGGTAATTTTGTAAAAGGTTTTAAATATCTTACCTTACTTAAAGCACTTAACATTCCAAAAACATGTTTATGTCATCGTTAAAGATATTTGCTTTCCTTAAAATATAATTTATTTTGCAATATTTTCGGCATTTTATTATCATCAAATCAATTTTACTATTATAAACATATTTTTACTATTTTACGCATTTTAAATCTTGTTCACTTTTATCATCTTGTAAGCAAGGAAAAATAAATAAATAATAGCTCATTGTAAATAGGTCATCTTCTTGCAATATTAAAACAAGTTTTCAACCTATTATTTGATTTATATACTTTATTAAAAGAGCATATTAAACCCGAATAGTTAACATACTTACGTGATACGATATTGATAACTTTGTTTTAATTTCCATTACTTCAAAGCATTAAAGTTTTCCAGTTAATTAGACGAAGAGACTATGTTCAGATAATGATTTATGATTCGTGATCCTCTTTGATCATGTCTGCAGCCTTCTCAGCTATCATAATAACTGGTGCATTTGTATTTCCAGAGACGATATTTGGCATGATCGATGCATCGATCACTCGCAATCTTTTAATTCCATGAACTCTAAGCCTGTGGTCCACGACAGCCATCTTGTCGAAAGCTGGACCCATCTTGCAAGTCCCACACGGATGATAAATCGTCATTGTGTAGAATCTTGCAAAGCATTTCCAATAATCGATTGATGGAAAATCAAAAGAGGAGCATTCTGGGATTCGATTAGGATTCGCTGTAGCATTTAAGCTTCTCAAAGTAGGAGTCTGGCTGAGCTTATATATGAAATCCGCTCCTTCTGCCTGTAATAATTCAGAAATTTTTTTGTGAAATACGGTATTAATGAATTGAAACCATTCAATAAAAAAACTGGAGAAATTGCATTAACAAATTTTTACTATTTGAGAAACTTTTTCTATATTTTCAGTTTAGGTAATAGTTCAGCTCTTCAGTTTAGCTCTACTTAAATTTCTTCTTCTTCTCCGTATTGTTATTGCGATTATTGTTAACGATATATTGTAAACCACGGTCATGACACAATCATTCACTTGTATTCCATATCGATGTCATTTATTTTATTGAACGCCTCTACAAAAGAAGTTCCTTCTCCTAAAATCCTGTACATTCCCATTGATTTCACCCTTGCTTCATCCCAAACACTGTTTCCTTGCTAACTTCTCTCTCTCTGACGCATCATATTCCAACTTTTCTCTAGCCACGTCAACTTCAAACTGTCACCTTACTATACTAGCCCTTATAATTCCTATATCCCCACTACACAAGATAGAATATGTATATATTTACAATTCCCTTGTTTTCTATGAAATCTGATATATAGGGTGTTTCACTCGATTTCGTCTTCTTAATCATGTCGCTATTATCACTCGTAGCGAAAGATGTGTTGGGGGAAGATTGAATGGTATTAAGTGGTGCATATTTTGACGTTATTAGTTTTTCGGCGAGTAGACGCGTGAAAGTTGTATGAACGTTAACATTGTTTCGTCAGATAGCATGATGGATTTATTAACATATCAATTATTGCAGCTCGACTTTACTATAAAAAAGTGTATTCTAAGCACTCCTCCTACTATTTCAATTAAAAAATATTTTCCCCAATCATTTTTCAACATCCCATTCATTTATATTTAGTATTTATTTTCACGTATTCTTTAATTTTTCGTTTTATAAGACGTTTTTCTGAAGTTCTTTCTACTATATCCACAACTTTTTAAATATTTTTTCTCCGTTTTTATACTTTTTAATAACATTTCACATCCTACTATCCTTTTTTATACTTCGACTAATTTATTAGTATAATTACCCTCTCTCAAATTATAAACTGCATTATTTGTGACTTCTGCACTTGTTTCTCCATCTTTATTCAGCATTGCTATAAATTCTCGAGTACTACATTGTAGTTTATTATTCAACAAGGCACGGTAGTATATTATAGGCATTATAATACTCTTCTTAGATAAAATTAAACAAATTAATATTGTCCCCATACATGATATTATCATTCGGAGCTCGTAATATTTGATTCGAGTGCATGAATGTAAACCGTGCCAATACTTTCGTAAGCTCGAAAAAGAACACATTTTTTATGATTGTTATCTCTATTTATGAACAATAAATACTAATATATTTTTGTATTTTGTATTAACTGATAGTGTAAGGTATATATTGTAAATGAAGGAGATTTAAAAAACGTCTTGCAAACCCTTGAAGCAATGCTTTCTTTTATAAATCTATATGTAGGTTAATAATTTTTTTGACTTACTACAACTTTTTGTAATATTATTACGAATTGAATATATATAATCGGCGCATATAAATAAAGGAATCTGAAGTTGTAGATTTATTTGGATAAAGACGAGGTGATTATTTAAGAAGTGGCAGTGTACGCTCGATCATCGTAAAATGGCGTGGAATATAATTCATCATTGAAAGAATTGTTGTAATTGGAAAATTATACGGTTAGCTTAGTTTTTAATTATTATTTCTACACTTCTTCGGTTATAGTAGTCTGTGAAATTGATTACCAAAAGTTGCAAATTGGAACTTTGTATCGAAATATGAGACTTTTCTTTAAAATGTTCTATCTTTTCATTTCGTCAGAGTATCATATTCATATAATATTTATATTCATTTTGTCCGAGAGTAGAATAGCCCAGTTCTCTCTATACGTTTCGAAGGGAACGATTGAAATTCGCCAGCAGCCCAACGTACAGTCCGCGACAATAGAATAACACACCTTCTAAATTTCGTAGTATTTTAAAAATACAACAGAAATGAGAGCGTTCAATCCATATGCTTCTTGAGTTACTTCTTATATATCCATCTTAGTGACTTTGACACGTAAACACTGCCCCTAAATTCTTAGAATCGTTGTTTTGGTAGATTTCATGGAAACGTAATCCGACAAAATAATAGCACATATGCTACACTCTCACTTCTCAGTTGAACACGAGCAAAGGAAGGTGGCCAAGTATTTGATATAGTGTGGTGAATTATTGCGGAAAACTTCTAAAAAAAATGGGTCGTGGAAAGATGTTAACAGATAGTGAAATGAAAACAATTATGACACTATCTAAAGAAAATGTTTCTATTTCACAGATTGCGAAAGTAATTCATAGAAGCCGGAAGGTTGTCATGAATTATTTGAAAAACCCCGAGAAATACGGTAATACAAAACGTCCTGGACGACCTGCGGCACTATCAGCACGAGAGAAACGTGCTATTCTAAGGGCAGCATCGAATGCACCAATGACTACCAGGCAGATTGCTGAAGCAGCAGGCGTACAAACAAACGTCAGAAATGTGCAACGTGTCCTGCAAAGATCTAAGCATCTGCAGCGAAGGAAGCTTAAAAAAAACCACCTCTAACTGAAGCGCATAAGAAGGCAAGACTGCAGTTCGCAAAGCAACATGCTCACTGGAAGAAGAAGTGGAGAAAAGTCATGTTCACCGACGAAAAGAAGTTTAATCTCGATGGACCTAACGGGTGGAGTTATTATTACCACGACTTACGTAAAGAAAACATGTTTTTGATCCGTCGCCAGATGGGTGGCGGAGGAGTCATGGTGTGGGCCGGTATCGGCTACCATGGAAAGACGGATATTAATTTTATCAGTGGAAAAATGAAAGCGTGAAATATCTAATGTTAATCCGTGAACAAATAACCACACACGCAACCAGAATTTCCAGGGAAAAACACAAATTCCAGCAGTATAATGCAGCGGTTCACACCACAAAGGTTGTGAAAGCATTCTTCGAGACGGAAAATATTCAAGTCTTGCAATGGCTAGCTCGTTCCCCTGACTTGAATATTATAGAAAACTGTTGGGGAGACCTTGCTAGAGCAGTTTATGCTAAAGGGAAACAGTTTAATAACGTAAACGAATTAAAAGAGTGCATTGCACTCGAATGGGAACGAATGAAGCAGAAAAGGATTAAAAAATTATTCAAGTCGATTCCAAAGCGAATAATTTCGGTTATGAAAATCTCTGGAGGATCTACAAAATATTAAATATTGAGTTCCCTTCGTATGTATGCATAAATGTTAATTAATTGCAATAATGTGCTATTATTTTGTCGCACCGGTTTATCAAGATATATACATTTTTGCAGATGAAACAAAAAGGACCATCCTTGTATATAGAAACTTAGCGCTATTTGGTGTTCAACACTTATGTGTACCTGTCTACATATTCAAAATTATATTTTTATACTTTAATAAATTAGAATTAACAAATTTTACGGGGTGTGCTATTCTATTGTCGCGGACTGTACATGGGAATACGAAAATTTCCGAGTCATTATTACTCCTCCAGAGTCAGAGTACAGTTGAAATAAACCAGACGCCCGATGGTAAAGTTTTCATACATTAAAAATGTTCTAACAATTCGTTGCAAGCCCTCTATAAAATTTTTATTATGCAATGAACGAAACGCACAGATATCCTGCTAATAAAATATATTCTATTTTCTTAAATATTCCAATTCCTGTTACTCGAAACCTACAACCCCAAGTCTGCTTTACAAAGTCTATTTGCAAACACTATCAATAAAATTCCGTTGCGCCTGAACTTTCAGTTTATATTTACAGTCCAAACTATTGTACTACCATAGAAATAAAAAATATATTTTCTCAAGTATCTGTGTTGTAAACAATTTCGAAAACAATTTGAATATTCAGAAAATGAACTAAATTTGTACGTCACAAATGAAGGTTACTTACCAAAACGTCAAGGTCATGTGGATCTTGAAAGTAATTGGGGACGATGATCGGATGCTGGTTCACCTTATTCGAGCGCAACTTAATGAACCCCCTGCTCCGAGGCCTTAACAAAAGCGGAATGCAGGAGTATGAATATTTGTAGAGGATATTCTCGTACATAACCGCATAGAAATCATCATTGATATTTTCACTCCTCTTTTCGAAAAGACCGCCATCGGCATCGTCTGTTGTACTTCCCAGGAACATCTGTATATCAGGATAATCCTCTGACTTGTTTGCGTACCTGCACCAAGATTTATTTGTTGTATTAGTGACGAACTTTATCTCACTTCTCTCAACAACACGTTTTATTCTTTTGATTGTAGTAATAGCAATTTAAAAATATTGTACGTGTGAGGATAGAAAGTGTTCCGGCAATGTTGAGGAATTGTATCAAGTGAAAGACTCGTGTGAGGAAGAAGTATAAATAACTATATATTGGATAGTCGGAAAAGTATTGAGAGATTTTTATCACTAGATATTGTTTGGTGTCGTATATCGAGCAACATTTATCATATTGTGCCATACTGACGCGCATTTGAGAGGTGACATTTCACTGTACAATTTTTATGCAGACAGTTTTGTATTTCGTCAATCGTATCGAAAGTAATATTATTATCAAAATGAGTGAAATTTCTGAAAAAAATTCGCTATGTTTTGGAATTTTACTACGAAAACGGCAAAAACGATACACGAGCCCGGGAAAAAATTTGTGGTGTTTACTGTCAAGATGCTTTATCACATGCAACAGCATGTAGATGGTTTGCTAGCTTCCGTTCTGGAAATTTCGATATTAAAGGTGCACCTTGCTTTGGTCGACCAATCATTGATAAAGTCAATGAAATAATGCAAATGGTTGAACAAGATCGACATATAAGCAGTCATGAGGTTGTTAGGGAGCTAAACATTCACCATTCAACCATTTTGGATCATTTGCAGAAGGCTAGATACAAAAAGAAGCTCAATGTTTGGGTGCCTCATGATTTAATAGAGAAAAATTTGATGGATCGAGTTTCCATCTGCGAATCATTGTTCAAATGGCGATGAAAAATAGATAACATACGACAATAATGTGCGAAAAAGATCATGGATAGAGGCCGGTGAATCATCACGAACGGTGGCAAAACCAGGAATGACGCCAAGAAAGGTGATGCTGTGTGTTTGGTAGGATTGGAAGGAAATTGTCCATCATGAAGTGTTACCGCCTGATCAAATGATTGATTTTAATCTCTACTATCAACAATTAACCAGATTACAATAATCGATTGAAAAAAACAGACCAGATTCATCAACAGAAAAGGTATTGCGTTCCATCATGACAATACCAGACCACACACAAGTTTGATGACTTTGTAAAAATTGAGAGATCTTTTGTTTTGTTTTCGATCTCTGCAAAATTACCTTGATGGTAAAAAGTTGGATTCAAAACAGTACTATGAAAATCACTAAGCCAAATTTTTAACTGATAAATCACAGAAGTTCTATTCCGACGGAATTATGGCTCTACCCCAAAAATAGCAAATGGTCATTGATAATAATGACCAATATATACTTCAATAAAATTCATTTTGAATAAAAGAAACATTTAATAAAAAAATGACAAAAATTTCTCAATAAGTTTTCGACTATCCAATATATTTAAAAAGAAGAAGACTAGGAGACTTAGAAGATTTACTACGTATATTTATACCTAGTTAGGCACGCGAGTACTCGCAGGTATACCTAAAAAACGAGCCCTTAACAAATGTGCTTGCCGAAGAAGTCATCGGCTATTTCGAAAGTGTAGAATTTTCGACAAATGCAGGGATTCTCAGTGCATTTCCTCAATAAGTATTATTGAGTCGCTTTGAATGCGACTAATTAAAATTTTACCCCATGGTTAAATTCGCTGATCAAATAAATTTACACTGGTTGTAATATTAACAGGAGAACTGCGGAATAGGTCAAAATGACTTGTTGCTAAATCCAGCTACACCCATTATAAAAATATATGTTCGTTACTGCAACAAAGTACTTACTTGGTATTAATAAACGCCATACCCTCGTTAGTAGGCAACGAGTATGCGATTCCTGTGTGATTCTCAGCGAATTCCCTCATAACGTCCGTAGTAATGGATTTCGGCAAATCGAAAGTAAAAGGATCTTTGTTCGTATAATTCTCTGGAGGGTCTACCAAGTAAGCCATACCACCAATCGCCACGTGATCCTGTAAATTTTCACCCACGCCGGGTGCATCGTGCACAGTATCCACCCCTATATCATTTAAGTCATCTTTTGGGCCGACGCCAGATAGCATCAACAATTGTGGCGATTGTATGGCACCAGCGGATAAAATGACCTCCCGTTTTGCTTTGACCTTGCGGAAAACCGAGCCGTATCGAAATTGGACACCATATGCCTTCTTCGAATTCCTGTCTATAAAATTCATTCACAGTCACATTTTCTCTTTTAACATAATTTTTATTTTTCACCGTAAAAGCTATACGAATTCTTTGCATCTGGAACAATTCTGTGGACATTTTCAAATATTGGGTGGGAACGAAAATTCGTAACCTTTTTAAATTATAACTCAAAGATACACTCAAAATTCCTGAATATATTCAATAATATGGATTCCAGTGTGTTCTGTTATAATTTCCTATTTCTGAGGTAGCCTACGAATTCCAGTTGGTTTTTTGCAATTTAAAAAGGAATGGTTTTTTCATTATGAACATTCTGCAAATCTCAAAGTACAGGTTAGTCGGAATATGCCAAATCGAATGAATATGAAGGATGTGATAGGACATATTCAGACTAACTGCAATCATTTTTTGCTGTCCTAGTTATGAAATGTGAGGTTTGATGTTTTTGTACTGCAAGGCAGCATCTTTCATATTCACCAGTTTCAAATACTTTCCCTCGATTGCAAACTTTGAGCGATGCGATTGGGAACAGGATATGTCAGATGTAGTTAATCGATTGTGCAGTTTTAATTTATAATGAAACGTGTTTAATGACGGCTGAAAAGGTGGAGTCACAGGAAAGATTATATATTGCACGTTTCGTTCTGACTCTGCAAAAAGGACACATCGGTAGGGTATTTAGCAGGCCCTGTCTTAGACGCTGGGATACCGGAAGGCAGTTACGGACAATGTAAATAGGAATTATTTATTCATCTAAATTCATCTATTCATCTGTTGGTTAGCGTAGGAAGTAGAGCCGCCACTATGATTTTGCGGCATATGACATAGGGCTGCATTCTTCATTTTGTCGGTACAGTCCCGTGTGACAAAACGTCTAAAATTGTGCAATGAGCGTCCTTTGGTGGCTACTTGAGACTCTAGCACGGTATCGCTGCCAGATGCAAGAAATTTCACCTGGTCGGTGTAAATTTTGAACACCTTGTCTGCGTTTTGAACATTCTCTTTTTTCCTTCAGGTAGACCTGTGTTTCCTTCAGTAGACCTGTGACTCTAGCGAGTCATTTTAATTCAATCCACCCTCACATTTTCAGGAGTAAGGAAGAAAATGCGAAAGGGAAACAGAAAGATCGTGTAATTAGCGTTGATGATTCGCGGTCCTCTGGTTAGATGTTGTCTAGACTTTTGGTATATTCCTTGTAAATACGGTTTTTAGATCTCGTAATCCGACATTGTTCGAGACTTTTTCTGATTTGGAACTTCATTAAAATTTGCAATTTATTTCTTCCGATTGAAGAAGAGATTGCCTTCCGACTTAGAGGGGAAACAGTCGGCGCACGGAGTTCAAGTACATTCTAAGTCCGAAAGATCGTTGAATCGAGAACGGATAATAAACATTATTTGAAAAACGTCACTTTGTTCGGATACAGATCGTTTTCAACGATAGTTGAGTTCGCTGTCCCCACGATCTATTTCGTACAACGTTATTATAATGGACCCACTTTCTCTGCCTTATTATTATTCGTTCTACAAATGGAATGTCTTCATTTCGTTTCAGCAATGAATTCCATTAAAAAATTCGGTCCATTCAATTCTTTCCGTTCAAATCGTACAACAGTCCCAGATCGTAACAATTTAGGAGTATAGCGACTGTATAGTATCCGTATAGTAAGAGTATTTTAACGGTAAAGTAACAAATAGTAACAGACAATGAATAGCAAGAGAGAATTTTTCCTTCTTAACCCACACTCGACAAATTCTTTGTATCATATAAAAAGATTCCTACCAAACTAATAACGTCATTAACACTCAGAGAATTTGTTTATAAAAAAGGGTAACGTAAAACAAAAATGGGTTTTGTAAAATTCTCTACTCGGAATAAAAATCCTCGTATTTTTTGGAAACTCTTTTGTTGTGCTGTGGCAACATAACGGTATCTAAAGCTTTTGTCCAGGTTCTAAATTTTGTTGTGACACGTGTGGAGCCTTTTTCGTAATTTTTCAATCTAATTTAGTATTTTAAGATTTTGGGAAGTCAAACCTTGCAAATTTTTGAGATCCCGACCCGAGGCTCGAGCACTCGCAAACCTCTAATTGTAACCGAACAAATTGGAATATGTACATCGATTTTTGTAAAATCCTCTGTACTTTAGTCGCACCCGAATATAACGGAGTATCTAGTGTTTTACAACATTATACTTATTAACAACAATTAAAGAAACATTTAACCGAGTAATTTTCCTGGACCTTCTTCAATTTCCTTAGAAAATTAAGAAATTAGAAGAGTCTGAAAAATAGAAGATTCTGTTTACAATTCACAAAATAAAATGAGTTTGCATATTATGATGCTTCTCCAGTGATTATCAACGTCAACGAATACTTTCTGTTTGTTAAAAGACATTATACGTCTGCATTACCGCTAAGTTATATACGTTAGTATTACTGTAGACATTTTTGTTAAAAAAGACATTAAAAGCTCTAACAGTAAATATTGTAATAAAGTGGAATAATTACGTTTATTTATTGTATTACTTTGTAGTTTTATAATGGTTTTGGTATTACAGAAGACTGCTTTGTCGTGGAATAAAATTAGATTATGCCTGAGACCTTCAATTTTTACACTAAATTAAAGAATCAACAAGAAAATAACGTATTACCTACGCCTTATACCCTTTAAAAATGGTTTTAACGTATTTAAATATATATAATTTTTCAATATTGTACCGTTGTATTTTAGGGTGTTTACAGAATCGTCCCATGCACAAAATATTCGTAAAACAATCATGATTAATACGATAGAAATCGTTAGAATTGAAAATTTGTCTTCTCCACAAAAAAAATGATGATTAAGAGATCGAACTAAAATTATATTCTTAGATATAGTCAATATAACGTCAAAGTTTCATGTTCATATACAGTTTAACAAAGGATCTTCAACTAGCATTTTAATACTAGTTGATAATTAATTTTTTTAACAAGTGAAATTAATATTGTCAGTGATAAATATTAGAATTCTACGTTTTTATGGTAGATTTAATGCAATATATGGAATAGAACATGTTACAGTAACAATGATATTTCATAAATGAATGTACAAGATTATAAACATAAAGATCAAGGTGCTCAACACAATTGAAAAGAATTTTCAGTAAACCGGAATTAGAAAATTAGTACTATAAAATTTATTTAAAAAATTTTTAAATTAATAGTCTTCGTTTACCTATCAGTATTTTCTCCGCAGTCGAATGCACGCTCACATGTAGATTTTTCCTTTTCGAAGCAGAGCGGAGGAAAGCTTTTGCAGTGCTGCATCTCAACCCGTCTCTCAAAGTACCGTGGGAATAAGTAAATCCCGTTTGCGTGGCTCCATTGACATCCACGACATTGTATCCTACCTCTGTACCTGCCTTTATCAGATAATCAATCATGGGTGTCCGGTATTTGAAATACTCGACGGTTAAGTGTCCACCGATGTGATGATAAGGTGAATTTTTATACTCTTCGATCCTCATGTCTTCTGACTTCTTGAAGTAAGGTAACACACTCTCGAAATTCCAACCTGGGTTTCCCAGCTTTTCCCAGTTGTCGTAGTCTTTCTTGTTGCCACGAACGTATAGCATTGCGTTTAGCACACTACTCCCTCCAAGAGTCTACAATATTTGTAAAAATTGCAAAGTTATTGAAACATTAGCAATTATAGTAAATGTCCGATTACACAAATGTTACATTTTTCCATTTTTCCTTAGTTCTAGTTATTGCTGTTATCTCTATTGTTACTATTATTGTTAATGTTGTATCGTATGCCAGCATCATTCCGCGATCATCGCTTGTTATTTTCTACCAACATCATTCCATGGTCTTCTTATTAAACATTTCTAACTCTTGCACAAACCTATGATTACACCCTGGACTCATCTTTAATTCTTAACATGCTGACATTGTTTACGAATTATACCCTTTAAGTTGTTTCAATAATTTCTTTATGGTCAATAAACTTTGTATTTTATAATGCGTCATTTCAACAATCTTATCAGCGAATTTTAAAATAGTTAACTAATTTTTGTTTTAAACGGGACATTCAAAGGGGATGTTCTAATGCATTATTAATTTCTTACATAAACTTGCTATTTTTTGTAATTGTTTACTATTCTAATTCTATTTTACTCAGTTCTGCTGTTGACATTATCTATTAGTTTATTTGTTTTACCTTGCCTCGTGGCCAGTTGCACTGTTTCCCATTCATCGCTTGACAATAATCGTCTGACGGCTCAGTCTTGAACTTCCAATCCAGAGGAGATAATTGCAAAATCGGAACCGCTATAGGTACGTCCGAAATATCTGGTTCATCTGGGCCAGCTTCCAGAAGGAGGACCGACCAGTTTCCATTCTCTGAGAGTCGATTGGCTATCACTGAACCAGCTGATCCAGCTCCGATCACCACGAAATCGTACTCGTCTCTCAAATTACTCAATGACACAGGTTTTACCCTATGTTGTCGGTCCACGATATCTGGTCTGTGGATTCCGATTAATGCTTGCAATAAAATTAAGAAACTCAATTCGGGACCGTAGCTAGATGCTATCCGATACGCTGTGAGCCTGGCATTTTCCATCTCGATCGACTCGCTTTAATACCACTATTAACTGTAAACAAAAATTTGTTTTGCATATCATTTTCTTATATTATATCATTTATGTTTTAACCGATAAATATTGTTGTAATGGACCGAACTCTTTCACATTAAAACGAAAAGAAAGTGGCAATTTAATCCGAGAAATAGTTCTCGTGGTAAAAATTAACCGTTTGAGTGCCAAGCGACTCGATCGCGCTTCTCCTATTTTATGTCCAAAAGTGCCAGCGCTCTGGGCTGCGAAGTCGACGATCACAACACGCTTGGTTTTTGTTGATGCGTGATATTACTGTTACTATTCAGTTTTAGATAAATTAAGACAAAGTTATAGTAATATTACAGTTTGTAGACGTACAAATCAAGTAAAAAAAAACAAAAAATTAAAAAACCGCGCATTTGCGCTCCTTAGCATTTTTCGACACGGAATATGACAAGCGCTATCGCGCTCCTCGGCATTGTCGGCTACGTAATTAGACAAGTGCTATCGCGTCACTTGGCAATTATCGATTGGGAAATAATAAAGACTCGTGGCACTCAAACGGTTAAAAAAGAAGAAACGCGTGTGTTAGCAATAGCTTTTTGGGAGAAGTGGCAGCCAAAAAGCCCAACACTATACTATTTATTTGTTAACGGAAAAATATTGTCATAATACATCAGACTCTTTCAGATTAACGAGAATGAAAGTATCTTTTGTACTTGCAAGTATTTTTTTCATGTATATCACTTCCAAATATTCCAGCACTAACCCTTAGTACTCCAGAGGCTTTAAAAATTGCTATTATTATTATTATTCAAGATAGCCATTACATTATTATTTTACATTTAAGAAATCGGTAAAAATTGAAATGTTATACGTACGAGTAACAGCAATAAACTTTCTGTGCATGAAACAAAATTAACCAAGCACAACGGAACATTTTTATGTAAAACAACGTCCTGATTTTGTAATTAAACTTGCTTGGAGTCCAAAGGATTAAGTTAATACCCGAAGCGTACGAAATTAGTTAACCCTCTATGGCTTTGTGTAACTTTCATGTCACATGTTAATATATCGACATTTTACCAAATGATTTTAGTTGTTTATAAGGGAACATGTATGTCTAAATTATATAATGTTTCTGAGGTAACAAATAACAATATTGATAACGGTTGGCAGCACCGTCAACCTGAAATATCAAAGTAACTGTCTTGCAAATTGACTGCAGATAGAAACCAATGGAACCATCTTGTGCAATTTGCATTATTTGTGCTTCTATATATTCTATTATATTCTATCTACTAACACTTTGACTGCCATGTCACCCATATGTGGGTGATAGAATTATGTGTACATGTTTAAAAGTAAGTTTTTACGTTCATATGTTCGTTGTACTCAATTTAATTGATATCTGGAAAATACAAGAAGGTTGAAAGCGAACCATTTGTCATACATTTAAAATTTTAAATTGTAGATTTATTAAATAAATTACTTTAGTTTTTTGAAATTTTTGAGGTTGTTAGTTCGGCAGTTAAAATGTTAAACAAAATAAAGCGTACATAATAGCTTTGAATTTGCATATCAATAACAACTTATTTGTTTGCAATTTCAATAATCATTTTGTTACTATTTGAATATGATACAGTTTTGGGACTTTCAGGTTACAGTAGGCTATTATGATAGATTTTGGTATATTTAGGATAATGCTTGTGCTTTCTTCTATTTCCAGAGTTATATATCATGTACTCAAAATATGGATACGTAATCACATAAAAGTAATAGAGGAATTAGAATTAAACGCATTAGCAGTAATAGATCCGAAAATTCTCTATTAGATTCCGAGTCCGATAAAGATCATCCAGTAGTATTTACGACGCAAAAGTATTATTGACAGTGACGATGAATTTAGTACCGAATTATCATCAGTTAAGGAAAATTGAGTATCACAAAAAATTGTTTAGCAATCAGTATCCCAGGCAAATAATAATTGCCATCGCCCTTGGAAAGGAAATTGCCCTGAAGACCCCGAAGAACCCTACTCTTCTGTGACCCATTTTCGAATACTATTTGACAATGAAATTATAGTTGATATAGTTGATATAGCAAACTGTTTTATGGAATTTTACGCTTAAGCTTTTATGCATAGAAGTGCAAACATCGTAAGCCGTTGTTACTGTAAAGTTACATAGTTACAAATTATAATAAAATTGTTTAAACTGGTAAATTACTTTTAATCTGCATATATAGATTTGTAATTGTTGAGTTTCCGTTGTATACATTTTTTTATATTTAAGAAAAAAGTTCACACGTAAGATCAAAATATTCACACGTGCTGAACACATTTCTTTGCGCACTGCGTTAATGCAAACGATGATTTATGCTTTTCGTATCATCATATGCTCACGCGATCAAATAAACGTTTTTAAGCGAGCAAAAGTATTACTAGAACGGACCAACAAACAATATTTTCTTTTACAATATAAAGCTGATAGTAAATAACTTAATAGCAATTTCGTAAAAAAACTATGAGAAGCTAGAATATCTAAATTGGTATTTGAAATGCCATTTCCTCATTTTTAATTTAAGTACGATATCTTTTAATATGTCACTGTAAAAAAATTAAGTTTTTCATGCAGAATTATTGTGAAGAATAATTGTTGTCTCTTAAAACCATAACTAGTAAAAAATCAATAAAAATGTTTGCAAGATATTAAGAAGAAGACCATTTATTTCTCACATGATTTGTGCAGAATTTAAGAAGGATTTGTAATAAACTTTTGTTACAGGCTACTTATTGTTTTAAATTGTTTTGAAACTTACCTTAGATTTTTCAATAAATCGACTACGGCTTCTCGTACATTAGTTAACAAAGTAAAAAAGAAACACTTCAAAGTTCGATAAATTAAGAATATCCATAGAATCTGATACTTTCCCTCATATAAAAATTACTTGTAACTTAAAAGAAAAACTTCAAAATCAGATAAGTTAAAATTACCCATAGAATCTGATACTTTCACTCATATGAAAATTGCTTGTAACCTATTTACTTTACTGGCATACAAAATTGAAATTTCTTTTATTTAAAATTTAAATATTTGAATAATGTACGCATCAAACAATTTCACTTCACACACTGCCTTTTCGGTAACCCAAAGTGGTAAACTGGCTGATCAAGAATGCGTTAAGTTAAAATGTTACGTTCTTTATTTCTGTGTCAGCAGAAGCAAGCATATGTTTGTAGTGTATATGCATCGTATGCATTGTTCGAACTCATCATTTACAGCTATCGTATTGTGTTTGATGCAATGTGAAAATGTCACGCTTTCGACGTCTGGAATCTAAAACAAATTTGACTTAAAAGGTTTATAAAGGATTTTGTAACATTGCCAACAATTTTGACAAACCATTTGAATTAATTATTAAAAGTGAAATGTGAAATAGAAGCCGATACATTTTTGCAAGTACATGTTATTTACTAAATGTGTACTTAATTCATTTGTACCAGAAAGTATCATTCCGATCTTTCGTATATATTTCTGAATACATTAACCCATTGCACTCGAAGCTGTTTTAACTAGAAACTCAAAGCATTTCTTCTGACGTAGGATAGTTTCATTCTACCTGAATTATTTCATCACTTTATGTATGTGGTTTTTTTTACTGTTGCTCGTCTTTACAACTTTTATATTTTTACCAATTTCTTAGATATGAAGATAGCGATGTTAAAATTGTTTTAAATAATAGCGTGACAACTTTTCGTGGCGCCTCAGAGTCGCCGCTTGAATGCTAAGGGTTAAACTTTAAATAATTATGAATATTATCAATTATCATTATTTGTCTAATTTTATCCGACATGAAGAAAACGGCCGAATTTCTTATCAAAGATATTAAGTTAATCTGATAAATAAATTTTTTAAACAAAAGTTGGTCAGTAATTATTGAATATTAGTTAATGGCAGTTCAAAAGCTAAAATAGGAATCGATCGTAGTTTAAGTAATGGCACCTGCTAATGAGATTTTAGAGCAGCTATTACTGATTATATTTATGTAATATACTTTTAATGACGATTACATGAAGTAAGCACTTTTGCTTTATGCATGTACTAACATATAATTTACAATATAAAAGCATAAGCTGGAATATACATATATATATATTGTTTTGTGAGCATGATTACTTCTTAAATGTTGCTTAAGTGAGAAATAATGAACAACAATTACACGATAATAAATTTCAATAATAAACGTGCAAAAACATTTTTATTTAATCAAAAATAAAGACCATTTTATTATTTGTTAGCAAAATTGAATATTTTTCATCAATCGATGCATTTTCTTAACACATTACAGTGCGGAGACAAGAATATATTTTTCGTTGACTGCTCGTGAAATAACGGAGACATATAAATGGGATTTTTCACAAAATGGCATCTATATGTACGTGTGTGTATGACAACATATACGTATATGCAATGTGGCATAAAGGAAATAATGGAAAGAAAAAAAAAAATATATATATATATATATAAATACATAAATATGTATTTCGTTTAAAATAAAAAGACCAACATTACAGTTATATTCGGAGTTTAGAAATTGAGTGCGACGTTTTATAAAAATTGGAAGAAGTTTTATTTAACTCTCTATGGGCCGACTTTTCTTTCTTAAATATAAAGAAATGTTTGCAATGGACAATCAACAATTACAAACCTATAGATGCAGATAAAAAAAATGTACCAGTTTTTAACAATTTTATTATAATTTGTAACTTTGTAACTGTGCAGTAACAACGGCTTACGATGTTTGCACTTTTGTGCATAAAAGCTTAAGCGTGAAATCCCATAAAACAGTTTATACTTGGCGTTAAACATAGACGTACGTTGCATTTGGAACATTTTATTTTTAGAACCCCTTTGTTGGATCACACTGCAGTGCATATGTATTGGTATAGATAACTATATCACGTATAATTTCACTGTCAAATAGTTTTCGAAAATAGGTCACAGGAGAGTAGGGTCCTTCGGGTTCTTCAGAGCAATTTCCTTTCCAAGGGCGATAACAACTATTATTCGTCTAGGATACTGATTGCTAAACAATTTTTTGTAGTCCTCAATTTTCCTTATCCAATGATGATTCGGTACTAAATTCATCGTCACTGTCAATACTATTTATGCGTCGTCGGATAAATACTACTGGATGATCTTCATCGGACTCACGATCTAATAAAGAATCTTCGGATCTATTACCACTAATGCGTCTGATTTTAAGTCCTCTATTACTTTTATGTGATTATGTATCCATATTTTGAGTATATGATATATAACTCTGAAAATAGAAGAAAGCGCAATCATTATCTTAAATATACCAAAATCTATCATAGCCTACTGTAACCTGAAAGTCAAAAAACTATATCATGTATAAATAATAACAAAATGATTATTGAAATTGCAAACAAATAAGTTGCTATTTATATGCACACCCAAAGCTATTACACAGATAATGTAAATTGCACAAGATGGTTCCGTTGGTTTTTATCTGCAGACAATTTGCAAGGCATTTTCTATGATATTTCAGATTGACGGTGCTGCCAACCATTATCAATATTGTTATTTGTTACCTCAGAGACATTATATAATTTAGACGTATACGCTATCTTATAAAACTAAAATCATTTGGTAAAATGTCGATGTATTAACATGTAACTTGAAAGTTACATAACTTCATAGAGTGTTAAGTGACGTACAGGGTGGCGATGTAAGGTGTAATACATAATGTTCCGCACTTGACTTCGCAAAGGAAAAAGCTGAAGGTGTTTCGGTGACCTGCTATTTATATCTAGCTTTTTAAAGGAAAATATGAAAGTGGGTGGGAAAGGTGTGCTGTGAGAGGAATGACGTGTAAGAGGAAAGGTGTAAGGGTTGTTTGGTCCTAGTGGCTCAGGTGATTTGGATGACGTATTTATGACTTACTAATCAAAATGAGTTGGCTTTTACATAGTCATTGGGTATCCAACATTAATAATTAACCCTTAGCACCCCAAGCGACTTTAATTCCAAAATCGAGGTACTATTTAATGTACAATAGTTTCATTGTACATGGTTTATTTCCTTTTATGTACAGAAAGTTTATTATTATAACTCATACGTGCAACATTTGAATTTTGACTGATTTCTTAAACGCAAATATAGTGACATAAAAGCTCTTTCGAATAATAGTATGGCAATTTTTAGTATCTCCTCAGAGTAGTCACAGGAGCTTTAAGCGTTAAATAATTTAAGTAAAGTTTATTTTGGACAAAGCAACGTATCTTACAATTTAAAACTAAAATAATTATTATATAAAAAGCCTTCGATTGAATTTTCATGAAAAAATATTTAATATTTTACAGAAGTATCAATTTTTGTAAAGTGATTCGTCAGAGTCAGAAACTTCAAAATATGCCGGCTACACCGAAAAACTTTTGAACAAACGCCTCGAATCGTATTGTGTTAATAAAAGTGTTAGAATTCTCAGGATTTGTATACTTGTAAATTTTTTGCATAATTCCATGTAATACTGAACACCACTCCATTATAATTATAGGAACGTGAGTTGTGTGGATGAATGTTTATGTACGTATGTGTGTGAAATGTTCAACTGTTAATATAAATATGTACTTACGAGTACGTGTAGAATAAGGGCGGCAAAAAGCATTGCAAATTGCGAGCGAGAACAAGCAGGAATAGTTCGGGAAAGAACATAAAGTATCATGTTATTAGTTTCTATTTATTATTATAATTCCTTAAACTATTTTCTGTCTAAAAATAAACCTATATAACAAACGCGTTCTGTATGGTATACTTGGCGCATCCGTAAATCGATAGGATTAATTGATATTTACTTATTTGTAACTAAATACTGCAATTTTTCAAAGTATTGCAACTATAAATTTCAAGTGTACATGCGACTTGAAAGCTCGATATGAAATGTTGTTCACTCAAAATAAGAAGGACAAGCTGAAAGTCATCATTTTTATGATTTTAAATTTATCTAAAAAATAAAAACCCATTACATTTTTGTTTCTCTTTGAAAGACAAAGGATAAACGTATGTAGAAGTACGTAATAGCTGCAAGACGATGAAATATCGCGATAGTTGAATATCGCCCTTGAGGTGGAGAGCGATGTAACGACTGGAACTAATTGACGTAGACACAGGATACTAATTAATTAGCGGATAAAAAAGCAGACAGGGATTATGTAGGACAGTCTACATAAACCGGAAATCCGGGTTAATGAATTGATAAATTTTTATTGATAGTGGTATTTCTTGGATTGAAACAATTTTTTTTTGTTTTAACTGAGAATATTCGATTTATTGTAAAAACAGTTTCTGAATTAAAACTTCAAGTACGAAATATCGAAAACTATAAATAAAGCCATATTTTGTAAACTTAGCATCAACATATTTACAGTTGAAGACTCACCAATCACAGCCAACACAGCCAATCGAGCTGTTGGAATTATCTTCAATATTTCTAGATGTAATGCACCAGATAGTAGCAATAATAATCAGGTTCCTTCATTGTTTAATTATTTCTGTGAAATTCTAAAGATTTTCCAATGCCTAACACATTTGTAGAATTAATAGAATGTAATAATTTTAAGGTTAGGTTAGTTTTTCTCGGAAAGAACATCCAAAAAATCATTATTTATCTTTTTAACAACGGCGAACCACAGACAAAAATATGAACAAATTCATGAACAACTATTGTAACCATATACAGGCACTGTAAAAATATATAGATTGTCATTTTAGAACTTCCATTTGAAATCTGAATTTCTTCGATTTTTTGAGGTTTTTGATTTGTTACAAGCAGGTTTTCCAATTTAAAACTCTGGAATGAATTGCTAAGTATATGTTTAGGATTTTTGCATGTCTTAGATTTTTATTAGAATTTTTA